>JAUMHI010000029.1:334264-344425 GCA_032359435.1 Enteromius unitaeniatus
ACTATATCGTTTCGCGGAAGGATGAAAATGTTAATTTAAAACAAATATGCCAATAAAATGTTTCAAATTCATATTCAAGTAGCCGTGTAATAAGCGGGATAATGCAAATAAGCCCCTTCAGCGTGATACAAGATCCCGATCACACTGTCGGGGCTTATTTCTGCGATAATAATAATAAATAATTAAAAACTTGATCACCTTTCTCTCATTCCTACAGTTACATAAGCACTATCAGTAACAAATATCATAAGCACAATTAATAACAGATGATCCTATCTGGTTTCTGGTGGCTTTATTTTAAATAACCACCAGATGACGCTGTTCTCGACACTCTCGAAGCTTTGAATCTTTATTAAAATGAAAAAAAAAAGGAATTAAAACGTTGCTTATTTGTGAGCTTTTCGGGCTGGATATCATCCATCCAATCTGGCAACACTGACTGGATCTTTACCGCCACCAAGTGCTAAGAAGTGTTGACCAGACTTTCTACAAGGTCTAAATTCATTGTTTATAAAATTAGTTAAATTAGTTTCACTAAGGTATTCAAACAATATATAGTATTAAAACACCTATTTAAATTTGATAAATGTTAACACTTGCTGTTTAGAAATTATTAAGTTTTCTCATAATCTAGTTTATTAGCCAGTATTACTATTTGCTGGTGATTTCTTGTTGTACCACATTGTTATGTCTTTTGCAGCAGATTTGAGTCTGCAGTAGCCAATGTGTTTCTTCAGCCAAACTGATTTATACCGTTCTTTCTATCAAAAAGATAAACCAAGCTAATGAAATAAGTGTCCTTAATTTTTCTATAGTAAGAAGCCACATAAGTTATTACTAACTTTCAACTTATGTTGTGGAGTATAAACATGCTGTAATGTTCTCTTTTGTTGGACAACAGGTTAAGAAACACTTCACATTACAAAAGATGTAACCAGCAACCAGTCAGACTCCAGACAAAGGCTTTGAAAAGATTTAATCATGGCCAGCAAGTTCTCAGATCAGATACAGAGAGAAAAAATAAACAAAACGAGTACAATGATTTATACAGAGTACATGCGTGACAAAAATGATGACAATCGCTCTTAATGCAGATCTGGGTTTCTGGATTAGCATACTTCAGTGTGTTATTTATATCTTATTTTATACACAGCAACTTTGGCCGAAGTGTAAGAGTCATCTAATCTTAAATCTAATATTAAAAGCATATAAATATTAATACTGTCCGGAAATTGTTTGTGTTTTAGAAAAGATTGCGCTGTGGTTTTTACCTGATGTAAAAAAAAAAAATATATATATATATATAAATATATAAAAATCAAATAAAAAGAAAGAAAAGTAGCACTAACTGAAAGACACAAAAACAGTTTTGACAGCTAAACACAACAGAATTGAAAAAGACAATGAAGAAACAATGTTATTTGCCTTCCATCACACATGCAAAAACAACAAAACTAATCAGCATATCATAAATATAAGGAAATATATAAGGAAATATCTTAATGTTTAAAACAGTACATTTTCGCTAATATACAGAAACACACTACATAAATTGTACAGTAACAATCCATCAGACACAAAAAAGTGTAGTATATGAAAGGTTTAGTACTGGAGAAACATTGTTTAAATTAGATATAAAGTGTTTAATCAATAAAAAAACATGGAAAAAGAGCATCTTTAAGGTCTTCTTCTGTATTACTGTTCTCAGTGTTACATTTGTCAAGTGTATATTTTTATTGGAATTTTACTATTTCACCATAATTTCCTTTCAAAAATATTTCACACTAGGCTCAAAAAGGATAAAACACGTCTTTGATTGTAGTTGTAATTTCGATTCATGGTCACTAGGGAGAAAATCATTCAAAGTAGGTGAAGCCACTTTTACTAAAAAAAGGGGCCCGCCCATACTTCCTTCGACGCTGCATTCTGTTCGTGAGCAGCATATCGGCTTTCAAACATGGCGTGTACCGAGTAGCAATATGGTAAACGACACATATATGATTTTTTCGTGATCAAATATTTACTAGTGCATTAATTATTTGTGTCGTGCTAAAGACGAGAACTCTATATACTAAAAGCATCAAGCACTGCATTGCTTACATTATTTCTCACGTCGTTCAAGGTTAAATGTTAACCTAAGTTTGAATAAAAATCAGTTTCTGATGTCATTTAAACTGGTTTGCTATATAATAGGCGTGACGGTTGTTCAAGTATTAGTACTGACTTCTGAAATCTTTGGATCACTTATGAAGGGAACAAAGTTTAAGAACGTCCCTTGATCTACTTCAAAGGAATGTCTTTTGGATCAGGCGGCGAATTATCATCATCCGCCTGTAAGAAAACACATTTGCAAAAGATCAAATTAATAAAGAGGTTTGATAGTAAGGTTACACAAATAAATAAATCGTAATAATTTAAAACATTAAAAAACAATAATAGGGTAATCAAAATAAGCTCTTCATTGGAAAGAGTTTTTAAGAGTTTTAGCACTATTCAGAAATTGATTAAAGTAGTCAAATGTACAAATAACGTACTGCACTGACTATACACATTGAACAGAAGTTATGAGCAATATTCAGTGAAAAGCAGTGAATAAGTCTCTCCTTTTCTTTTGTTGTATGGATAATAGATGACAGACAGTAGCATGCTGTCAGGAAATGCACAGAATATACCGACCATTTATGTTCACTGAAGACATAACTGTCGCATTACATGATTCGACTGATTTCGATGTTACACAGAAACAGCGACAGTGCACCACATTAAAGTAACATTCAGGTTTCTACAACCGCTAGCATAAAACCAAAAATGAAACTGAATTTAAACCAATGCCCTGAAACAAAGCTCACACTTTGTGTTGTTATATTAATTGCTATTCCATTTATTTAGGAGTTATTTGTGTTTCTGATTGTTTTGACATTGCCTCACTGTTCTTTTGCTTCGGTGTTGTTAATAACTCAATATAAGATAGATGGCTATTTAAATTGTTTTTTTGTGTGTGTGTGTTTCAGCTGATGATAAGAAAAAACATTGAATTATAATAATACTAATATAATTATTTTTATTCTTATACAGCATATTGTTAAATAGTATTTAACTGGTAACACTTACCGTCTGTGGTACTGCTGTATGACTCCTGCGGTGATGGTAAAACACACCAGCAGCTCCAGCAGCAGCCACCAGAAGAACAGAAACAACTATTCCTGCTACAGCAGCTGAAGACAGACCTGAATCTGGAGCAGCTAGAGACAGACGGTCATTATTACTAGAGTGAATGATCATACATCCAAGATTTAGCAATATAGACAAATGATATTTACTACTCCTGGGTGAGTTCAAACCTAACAAATACTGGGATGTATTTAAAGGAAAACGCACTGAAGGACTGAGTTGTTTTTAACCCACCAGTGACAGAAACACCGAATCTCTTCACGCTGGTGATACTGAAGTCGCTGCTGCTGTTGATGAACATAAGATTATAAAGTCCAGAGTCTGTGGTTCTGGTGTTGATGACGGTCAGAGATCCAGTCTGATGATCCAGCTTCAGTCTGTCTCTGAATCTCTCTTTACACTCATCATCTTCACAGATCTTACTCTGATCTCCAGTGATTTCAACAATGAGAGTGTCATTAAAATACCACGTCATCACATCATTTGGTTTTGTTATTACACCAGAATCTAAAATGACAGATTCTCCCTCTTTCGTTTTGTACAGTTCAGCAGGAGGAACATCTGAAACACAAACACACAGCTGTCGGAGGATTTTGTATGTTAAACACGTATTTTATTTAAACACTAATTAAATGACTCACCAGTG
Source organism: Enteromius unitaeniatus (assembly GCA_032359435.1). Lineage (NCBI taxonomy): Eukaryota > Metazoa > Chordata > Actinopteri > Cypriniformes > Cyprinidae > Enteromius > Enteromius unitaeniatus. Next base: position 338,082 of record JAUMHI010000029.1, read on the forward strand.
ACAGAAACACTGAAGATCTTTTCACTGTCTCTGCTGCTGCTGATGATTTTAAGTTGATAATCTCCAGAGTCTGTGTTTGTGATGTTCATGATGGTCAGAGATCCAGTCTGATGATCCAGCTCCAGTCTCTCTCTGAATCTCTCTTTACACTGAACATTTGTACAGATCTTACCGAGTTCTCCACTGATTTGAGCGATGCGAGTGTAGTTGAAATACCATTTAATATCCTCTTGGTGCTTTGTTTCAACCCCAGTGCGTAGAGTGACTGAATCTCCCTCAATCAATGACAATAACACGCTGATACCACACACACCTGAAGAAACAAACACAAACAAAATGTATACAACGATGCGCTAAAATATTTTTGTACACATACAGATTGTGAGCAGAAAAAAATTCTGGATTCATAATGTCACGCATGCAAACAAACTGCAGATCATTGTTGATTTACTCTCTAGCCTCATATTTTCACGACCATTTCCCTATACATATTTTTGAACATTTTAGAATATAATCGTTGAAAATATTGTGGATGATTTGCGCCAATAAGAATTAGATTTTACAGCAGTGCTGAGTTTTTTACATGTTTTATATGTTTATTCCTGAAGTAACGCGGTATTTAATGAATTTGGAAGTTTGGCCTACTCCAACCATAAAGCACCTGATGGTACATGCTACGGAAACAGATGGAAAAGAGAGTATACGGATAAAGTTCTCACCATGGTCGAGTGAAAACAAAGTCACTGCGAGTATATTGAAGAAAATCCTCATTATTACGGATTTTCCTCTAAATTGTGAGTCATAATGTTATTGCTTGTCTTAACCGTAAAGCGAAAGTAAACATAAAAACGGGGAAGCACCGTCTGGCTGCAGCCTGCGGTGGTCATCCAACCCCGCCCACATCCATGATCTCACTAAATTTCAAACAGGAAAAAGCGCGGGAAGACTAGAAGACAGTGAAGCAGTGTAAACTCCATGGATCTTAGACATAAAGTGACTTAGACATAAAGTGAAAGTGAAAGTGAACCGCAGTCAAAATATACAATTAAACGGATTCATTATTAGCAGAAACAAACATGTTAGGTTATATACATTAAGATGAACAGTAACATACTTAAATCGTTTATATTGCTGTGTTATGTCTGGTTTGACGCGCATGCGCATAACGTTGCTTACAACTTTGAAACAGCTAGAAACGAGCAGCAGCATAAACAATTATTATTTACCGGATTACAAATAAAAAATACATAAATAGCTTCTATATAACCAACTGCAAATAAAAATAGCATATATTAAGCTATAATATTGCTTATTATAGCTTATTCACGCTATAACAGTGAATATAACACTCACGACAGCTCCAAGGATCAAATAGAAATAACTTACTTTGCATCGACGCACAATATCCACACAATAAAGAAAACTATTGCAACACCAAAGACTCCAGCATCCGCTTCAGCGGCGCTCTGATGAACTGCTCTCTCAACCTGATGCTGTGGGCGGGGCAATCGTCACACGTTGATATGCGAACACCGATTGGCTGCTGAGCTGGATGCTGTGTGTCAATCAATCTCGGCAAAACGCAGAGATTTATTAGCAGTGTTACAATTTAGCAATTTTGTTGCAACTTTTCATACTACACTAGCAACCTTTTTTTTTTTTTTAAATAGCACCTAGCAACAAATATTGCAATTTCTAACATTCATTTAGCTACTTTTAGCAATTTTCAACACACACATTTCACATTCAAGTTAAATTGCTAGCTCAAATTGTTTTTCATAGCTGTTAATTTACTGATATTTGTTAACATGTGTAATTGTTCGTAATTAGGTATCAATAAAGTCCAATAGTGCTATAATTGTTGTCACTTTCACAGATGTGTTAATTTCACAAGTTAAAAAGAGTAAGTACACAAGCTGTGATTGTTTTAAAAAATGTAACTGTTCATTATTAGCGTTATATTAAAAAAAAAATAATAATAATCTTATCAAAAAGTGTTTGTATTACTTTTACAAATAGTCAACTATATCATACAACTCTAAATGGACATATATCAAATAATGTTTTTGCTGAGATGGCCAGTCAATTTGAGAAAACATTATTTTTTAAACATTATTATACATTTTGTATACTACATTAAGATGTAGTTTTGAGTTGCGAGTACGCAATGACGTCTCCACGCAAAGTGATGAGCTATTTATTGTGCATCTGGATGTAATGTTTTAATATGATATAATACACGGCGCCTCAGAGAGTAGAGACATGGCGGGCTTACACTTGTCAGATAGTACGTGATGACATCATTGATATACAAATCAGTGCGTGACGTCATCTGGCAACATTTAGCTACTTTTTGGGCCAGCTTTAGCTACTTTTCATTGGAAATAGTTGGTAACATTGTTTATTAATTAGAAGGCATAATAATCTGACTAATATAATGGCCTTTTTAACGCATAATGTCTATATTGTATCTAACTATAACCTGATAAAATATAAGTGCGTTGATTCATCCTTCATATCTTTTTATCTAGCTTCCCGACACATAATAATGATCTCTCTCACGCGCAAACGCAAACACACACACACACATATGTCACTCCCCCCATGCAAAACACTCACTCCAACACACATCACAGGTTTGTGTTTAGTTTCATGTGAAATGAAGTAAATTGGTGACTGTAAATCCGAGTATTTGAGGGTATCTCAGTGGTATTTGTTGTTTGTTTCAGTATTCACTCTTTATGACCCTGGACACCTTTCTTGTGGTGGCTGTTTGTTTTTGATTTTCCCAACATCTTACCATTGCCTCTGTAATATGGTCTTGAAGTGGTTTTGTAATATAAAAGCACACCTTCATATGTGGCAGAATATGCTAACTGACCAGCTCCTTTCTGCAAATCTATTTTACTCTATAGGGCTGGGTCTAAGTTTCCTCTTCAGAGGACTACCTTATCTTCATCTATAGATGAAGCTGGATTTACACACTCCAGATGATACCTGTGGCACATAGTCAAGCTCAGGCTTTCTTAACCCTGGTGCTCGAGGGCCACTGTCCTGAAAATTTGAGCTCCAACCCTAATCAAACACTCCTGAACCAACTAATTAGGCTGTTCATAGTTACTATCAAGCTACAGGCAGGTGAGCTAGATCAAGGTTGGAGCAAAACTCTGCAGAACAGTAGCTGCCTGCCCACAAAATACGAACAAAGTCTGATCTGCCCACAAACACTTCCGCTACTCAGTGTAAACATCACATCGACAAGACGCTGTGAAAGAAAATGTGTTTCATATTCATTGCCTAAGGATGATGATGTGAAGAATCGGTGGTTAAAATTCATTTTCACAATACCACAGCTGTACAATGAGAATTCATCATTTTACCAACGACTGCAGTGTCTCCCACGGGCTTGCAGCTTAAAAATGTTTTGGAATTTTCTGCATATTCTGAGAAAAATGCAATGTTTTCTGACCTTAGATGCATTTAAACCTGTTGTAGGGGACTCCAACACAATATTAGGACACACTTCTCCTTTAACTTCCATCTTTTTAGGGAGCATCACAATGTAAGTGTACACTTTCTTCTAGGCGCAACCAGCTGCAGATTACACACATGTGCATGTATGTAACAAGGCTGATTACTTCAAATACATATAACTTGCGTACTGGTTACATTGTTTGTTTTTTTTTGTTATTGTGCAAAAAAAGTATTCTTGTAGTTCAGCAAATCTGAAGTTGGTCTACTGGTCACATGGACTTTTTTACCTGTGTTTTTACCTCGTTTCGGGATCTGGATCATTTCAGTTGTAATGCTGTCTATCGAGGGTCAGATCATCAAAAATATCTCTATCATCAAAAAACACCAGAGGGTGAGACCATTGAGGCCGTTCATGAGACTGTTTTACTGCCATGTCAAACAATCAATCACAGTTGGTTTTGGGGTGTGGAAATGTCGTATTTTAAAGATTCTATGCCACAAATTGTAAATATTTTACATACTTTTGAAAATCCAGCGTGTAGTTGATCCTAAAAAAACACTTGTTGTCACAGTTGTAAACCTGACGGCTTTCTTCTTTTCTAAAAAAGTTTTGCGTCATGGCAACTTTATTTCCAGGCTGAACGTTAAAACTGCAACATATACATGTCTCCTGGAAATCCTGTATAATTCAACTAATCTGATGAAGACTCAAAACTCCTGGGGTGTTTCTGGATAAGCGTACCCTCTGTATCAGACATTCAGCCAAGTCTAAAGAAATGATGTACTGTATATGTATGGTCAATGCTAAGTAGACATAGTATTTTGTTTTACTGTAAATCTGATTATGTGGTTGAACAAAGTAATGCAGTTAGAATCTTTTATTCACCTACAAGTTACCAGTCCAGCTTATACCACATTTCTGTAAGAACCCAACCACAGCAGCTTTCAGTTTGACTCAGAAGACGAGCTGCAAGAGCAACCATGTGGGATGGAAGAAAGTATTAATTTTCTGTTGCGTTTTATTACACAGTAAAGCAACTACTTTTGGAAAATGCTCAGTGTTAAATAACTTTTTTTTTTTTCTACTAACTCTTAATAAGTGCAGGAGAGAACTTATATGCAATTATAACTTGCAAAGAACCCACAAGGAGCTGTGGGAGGATTCACACACCAGCTAAAGTGCTGTCAGCAGCAGATCTCACTTTTCAGAAAATGTGTCAAGTGTTTCCTTTATGTTTGTGCTGGTGGTGTCTGACTGGTAAGTAATAAAAATAAATTTTATTTAAACTTTTCTTGCAGTAAATGACTTAGAAGCTTCATACACTGTGCTCCAGATAAAAGATAAAACTCTCAGAAGCTTTAATCTGTGTAAAATGAATTTGTACATCAGGTGTGTTTGGTGAAACAGTGTCTGTGATGGAGGGAGATTCCATCACTTTATACACTGGTGTTACTGAAATACATGAAGGCGATGACATTCTGTGGAAATATGGAGCTGAAAAAATACCTGTAGCTAAAATTAAAAAAAGAAGAAATTCTTCTCCATATGACATCTTTGACAAGAGATTCAGCGACAGGCTGAAGATGGACAATCAAACTGGATCTCTGACTATTATAAACATCACAACTGAAGATACTGGAGTTTATGAACTAATGATAATTGGAGCAAATCTGACAATTAAAACATTTAGTGTTTCTGTCTATGGTAAGTAAAGCGCCATTTGTCCTCCTTAAAATATTCTTGTTTTATTCAAGGAACCAACTACCAAAGACATATTTCCTTTTAGCTGTTTATGGTGAAAAACTTATGTCAGTAAAATTTTTGGAGTTATTCAATTTTAAATTTCCACAGTGCAAACTATTTGACTACTCGCTCAAGTACCGAGGAGCTAAGCCATTCAGGGCTTTTTTAAAGAAGTAATTAACAATATTTTAAAATCTATACCATGTTTGATAGGGAGCCAGTGCAGTGTTCACAGAACCGGGCTAATATGCTCATACTTCCTGGTTCCAGTAAGGACTCAAGCTGCTGCATTTTGAACCAACTGTAGTCTATTTATCAAGCATGCAGAAGAACCACCCAATAAAGCATTACAATAATCTAACCTCCAGGTCATAAACGCATGAATTAACGTTTCTGCATTTGAGGTTGAGAGCATAGGTTGCAATTTAAATATGTTCTTGAGATGGAAAAACGCAGTTTTACTGATGCTAGAAACATGGCTTTCAAATGAAAGATTGCTATCAAACAGCACACCTAGGTTCCTAACTGATGAAGAAGAACTGACAGAGTGTTAGATCATACAAGTGTACATAGTTACATCAAGTGTTAGACAGTGATCTAGATTATAACATCTGGGTTTTTTAGGTCCGATAATGAACACCTCTGTTTTTTTTTAGAATTTAACAGTAAGAAGTTGCTTGTCATCCTGTTTTTTATATCAGCTATGAATTCTGTTTCTCAATTGGATGTGTTTCACCTGGTTGGAAAGAAATATAGAGCTGAGCTAATAATATCTCCCATGGGTAACATGTAAAGTGTAAAAAGTAATGGCCCTAGTACTGAGCCTTGAGGTACCCCATATTGCACTTTTGATCGATATGATACATCCTCATTTACTGCTACAAACTGATAGTGGTCAGATAAGTATGATTTGAACCATGCTACGACACTTCCACTAATGCCAACAGAGTTTTCTAGTCTGTTCAGAACAATGTTGTGGTCAATAGTGTCAAACGCAGCACCGAGATCCAATAGCACTAATAATGAGGTTGTAAGGTTTAAAGAAATGTAATCCTTCCGATTAAATAATGAACTCATATGGCTGCACAGGACATGAGAACTCCAAAGACAATAAACTCTGACCTGT
>JAUMHI010000029.1:354294-367386 GCA_032359435.1 Enteromius unitaeniatus
TGGAGGTGGAATATCAGGAGAACAACATCTACAGCTGTGTGCTCAACAATCCCATCACAAACCAGACCACACATCTGAACATCAGTCAACTCTGTAACACATGTTCAGGTACAGCAGCTGATATTAATGTTTATTCATTGAGCTGATCTCTGTGTTCTGTTGTAGATCAGACTGATTGAATCACTTACATTAATGACCGTCTCTTTTTCACTCTTCTTCAGTTTCTCCAGACTCAGTCTCTCTGATAGTGTTGATTTCTGCTGCTGCTGGATCTCTGTTGATCGTAGCTGCTGTCGTGATCTTCTGCTTCTGCAGCGAACACAGAAAAACTAAACGAGAAGGTAAGTATTATCTTCTCCTTATAAACAAGTAAAATAAGGAATAGTTATTCAAAAGTATGCTCTCAATATTTTATCCAACTGATAGCCCTATGTTTATCATTTAACTTAAGATGTTCTCATACTTTTAGTTATAATAAACTTCTGTATAATGACACTGAGCATCCTTTACTCATCTCACTCGACTCCCCCAAAATATGTTAAAACATTATCTTATATAAAAAAGATGTTCCTGGTGCACTGAAATTTATATGAATGATTATTTTTGTTGTACTTGCTGAACTTAAATGCTTATTAAATATGAAGTTTGTAAAATGCTCTGTTTGTTAAAAATCCCAGATAGGTTTGTATGGATCAATGTGTTATTAATGTGTCTCGTTAAATGTATTGAATTGTGGCCCCGTCTGTGAAACCCTCCTAAAGTCTTTAAATATAATTTTGAGATAACAAGCTACAAAGGTTGATTTCAACCATTAATTTCATTATATTTTCAATCTTTGACATGGCCGTACTCAGTCAATATTAAAGTTATCAAGGTTGCATTTTCACAGAATATTATTTAGCTTATAAAGGATGAGTTTATGTAGATAACAGTAAATGACCAAAGAAAAAACACTTTAGGAGGGTTATGAAACCAAATATGAAACCCATAATAATAGCAGAAAGGCTGTTTTTTTCAAATGTATCTGTTATTGTTAAAACAGTTGAGACTCATGAAGAAGAAATCACTTACACTGAGACAACGTTCATCAAAAGAAGCGCACAGAAATCAGTAAGATACTTTTTAGAAAAATCCTTATTTCTTCTGCATTTCAATCAATGCCTCCGTTGTTAAATCCGAAGCGTCATTTAGTACCCCTTTTCAGTCACTTTTGGACGTGAAGGGTCCTCCATTGTTTTCAGGTGTTTTGCTTAACGTAATGGTTTGCATGTGCCGATAAATTTATTATATAATTTTTTTGTTTTATTGGAGGTCCAAACCCCACCCCTACCCTAAACCTACCTACCTCTAAACAAAATAAACACACACACAGGCGAATGCAGTTACTGTACAGTTATTTATTGCACAAACTGATCATAAACAAGCAGTATAAATACATTACAAACAAGTCGTGTCACATTCCAAGTGTTCTTTATGTGAAGAAGAGAGTAAAACACAAGGTTTTAATCAATAAAAATGATCTTTCTGGTTCTGGAATGATTTCTTGCGGCGCCGCATGAAGTCGAACACACCTGTTATTTGAAATCGCTCACAGACAGGAAGTACACGGAAGACAGCGACCACGTCTATTCCTCTCACAAATCAATCAATTTGAATCTTTCAAATAAATGATGACGGTGGTTGTATCTGCTGCTATATCTTGTGTTTTATTGACAGATGGCAGGTTTAGGAGCAGGGTTTGGGTTACGTGCTCATAAATGTGTAAATAATATGACAATAAATAAATAAAATATTATATATATAATATATATATCGCGCCGGCATATTGACACTAAGGGTTTCCTATTTAAAACAATGGAGCACCCTTCACATCGAAAGGTGACTGAAAAGGGGTACCTAGAGCCTCAAAGAGCAAAGAGCATTTTATGCTACTAAATATATATAACTGTATATTTATTACATATAACATAACGATACAAGTGTATGCAAAATATTGCATGCACATGGAGCTGCAAAAGACATCCATCTAATGCGTGTAAATACACAGCATGAGCTTTTATTGCATAATGATCAACTGCACCATGTATTTAGTGCACCATGTAATGACTCGGTGCTACAAAAAAGCATATCAAATTACATTTATCATTAATATTGTTGTTTTTACTATTATATATTATGTTATACTTTTTTCAGAAAGAGGAGGACCATGTGGAATATGCACCAATCAAAATCAGATGATCAAATTTCAATGCTGTTCTAAGTACAAAACCTTTATTATTTGATCATTTTCTCTGGAAACCTGCTTCAATGACCTCAGTCACTGTGGTGTATGGAGGAGCATTGTCACTGCAGCTTTTTCATATTTGCAAAACATAGATGCAAACTATCCATCAAAAGGCGACAAAGTGAACTCTGCTGTGGTCTGGATTATTTATATCTGTAACAAAATGTGCTCTGATGTGTGCATGAGAAGGTGTTTACTGCAGGATGCTTGCATTTGAAGGCAGTTGGTTAGTGTGTGTCTCAAGGTGTTAATAATGTCTGTTTGAGTGTGTATGTGTCTGAGGTGTTAATAATATTTCTCTGTAAGCAAATGCTGTGCAAGTGGGTCTGAGGTGTCAGTCTGTCTGAAAAAGGTTTTTCATTTATGTTCACATGGAACCGTAGACTTCTGCACAGCTGGGGAAGTCATTTTACTTCAAAATACTAAAATCATAACAACTGAAAATGTCTTAAATCAAACACAAATATTAGTATAAAAAAGTAAAATATTCTAAACTTTGATCTCATACACTGAAAGATGCAAAGGCTATCATGTGCAGCACACATCTGTATCACGATTATCTAAACGGGCAAAAAGGTAATGCAGCAGTTATACCCTGCACCTTTTTCTAAAAGTGTTTCAAAAACATTTGTTTTTTCTCCCAGTGTCTGGGTCATTTATAGAATAAACTGAATGTATGATTTAATGTTTGTGTTTGATGGTGGTTAATGTTTTATTTTTTTTGCATCTGCTTTAAAATCATAATCATAATAAGTTTCTGATGACAATTGTAAAGATCAGACAGAGATATGTGAACTGCACAAGATATCTGCTCCAATTCCACCTGAGAAATCAGGAGTATAAATACACACATGGTAAATGGGGGAACTAAACTGGAACAGCTGGACAAGGAATCAGAAACCAAGGAGGACTAATGAGAGACTATAAAAGACATGTCAGAAATTGAACTAAACACTAAAGAGTGCTTTTATTTGATCAAAATACAGGAAAGAAAAAACACTGATCGGTTTGCAAAGGCAAACAAAGCCAAAGGCTATTTTGAATACTTTTGCTACACTACTAATGATAGAAATTGCTCTATAGTTATTAGGGTCAAGTGCATTGATTCCCTTATATATTGGTGTTACTCTGGCAGACTTCCACATTGATGGAACCACACAGGTGGATAATGATAGATTAAATAAATCTGATAAAGTAAATGCCAGTACATGTGAAGCAAGCTTAATAAATTTGATCTCAAGGCCATCAGGGTCAGCATTAACGAATTTGAATTCAGAAATTGCCTGCTGAACATCAGTTGGATTTATTGTAGCAAATGAGAAAGAGCTATTTGGAGAAAGAGCCACTCTTTGGCCATCTGATTTCATCTGAGTCACTTACTTTAATAATATCTCTCTTTCACTCTCATTTTGGTTCCTCCAGATTTGGTTCCTCCAGATTATGTATATGTGGTCTCTGCTGCAGCTGAAACTCTGTTGATTATAATTGCAGTCGTGAACGTCTGCATCTGCAAGAAACAAAGAAAAATTGACCAGGAAGGCAAGTATCATTATTAATATATATATTTTTAATACATTTAATACATTTTTAAAATCACTGAGTGTTACTGTTTGGTAAAATTAGAAATCCCTAACAATAATACACAGTCTGTGTTTTTAATGCATCCGTATTTTTAAAACAGTTGAGATTTGTGAAGCAGAGATCACTTATGTGGAGACCACATTCTACAAAAGAAGCGCACAGAAATCAGTAAGACACTTCATAGTTAATACTGTATGTTGAGTATAATTGGTAACACTTTACACACCATAGGGTGTTATTTGTGAGCATTATTTACTTTAATAACTAGCATGAACAAACAATGAACAATGCATTTACTGCAGTATTTATTAATCTTTGTTAGTTCATGTTACTTCACCTCGCATTAACTAATGTTAACAGTGTTGGAATGTTTTAACAGTGCATTTATACATTTTGAAATTAATATTCAGTAATAAAATTTTAATGAATGCTATAAAAATATTTTACATTTTTAGTTTAAGTTAAGTATTCTGCTAATGTGAGCTAATGGTAACATTATCACTACATAATAATAAAAAAATAAATGTAGCTCCTACTCGCATGAGAGAAGAGATCGCTGGCAAGAACGTAGTCTTGAGAGTCAAATGGCAATCAGAAATCTCCTCTATGGGCTCAAAAGGTGGTTTACACCGAGCCTCTAGCATCTACAGCCAGGTCCCATTAAGGACGCAAGAGTGGAACGGTGGGTGGTAAGCCAACATAGCCGCCACATGCACCTTCAAGGTGGAGTGGGATACTCTCGCAGAAAATCAAGCCTGCAGATACTCAAGGACTGTCCCAACTGGGCAGTTGACAGGGTCATGCAGGCGAATTCTGCACCATGAGGTGAAGGACTTCCACTTCAGGTAGTACAGTTTCCTCGTTGAGGGATCTCTGGATTGGAGAACAGTCTCTACCACATCAGCTGGGAGACCCAAAGCCATGAGTTGTGCCGTGTCAGAGGCCACACCCATAACTTTCACAATCCTTGGCAGGGGCAAAGCATTGTGCCCCCTGCTTGTGAGAGGAGATCTTCCTGACAGGAATCTTTTCTTTCAACCATCTCGAGGATCAATCAGGCCTGAGAACATACTCGACGCGGCCAGTACGGGGCTATTAACAGTAAGCAGACACCAATTTGGCGCACTATCATACGAACTTCCGGGAGCAGAGCGATCGGGAGAATTTTGTACAGCCTCAGCTGTATCATAGCTACCAGATTCTTCACCATTTAGGCAGCTGGAGGAGCTGGAGAGAACTAGAGGAGACATTGCACGATCTACTCACTCGTGAAGAGGTTCGCCTTTACTTAGTTCTATCTCTAAATCCACTTCATTTCTTTGAGGTGAAGCATGTCGTTTGCTCCTGCCACGTTAACAGGAAAAATACGTGCAGGTCCAGCTCACCTTTTACACACCTCGGTGTGCAAATCGAAGAACAACGGCAGGCTCCGATGTGGAGGTGGTGGCTGAGCACACAAAGGGTGCTGATCAAGCCCGCTTTTGTGTGGCTCTGCTGTTTTTGGCCTGTTTTAATTGAAATTTATCTACGGCCTGACCACTTCCAAAAACTCCTCATACAGCGAAAAGCCCCTTCTCAAAGAGGACTTTTCGGGATCTGAGCAGCTTTTCTGAGCAGCAGCAGCTCACAAACAAAGGCAGCTCATTTTTATCTAGCTCTGCCTATGCGGCTATGCTACACGTGTGTCTCAACACCTGTGAAGATCTTTTGCAGGGAAAGACACGCCACTTCTTTTAATTTGTAAAATGCTGTAGCCTGCCTGCCCTTGCTTGTCACGCTCATTGCTTTGTTTACAGCAAGAGCAAATAAGTGGAGGAGCAGGTCAAAGATGAGGACATTACTCTTTTAAGCTATCAACTCTAATCTTTTTAAACTATTTCAACACACTCAGAGAGGGGAAATAGGACCTTTAGCTGTTTCAACTCACACACTTTACAAACAAGGCAGAGAAGCCTTAGAAAGGCTTTTCAAACACTCAATCTTTTTAAACTATTTCACACACAGGGGAGGGGAAATAGGACTTTTTTTAAACTCACAAACTTTACAAAGAAAGCAGAGCAACAAGTCTTAAGAGAACAGCAGAAAGCTCACGCTGGCAGGCAGCATGTGCCTTATATACTTCCTGGTCTGACGTTGCGCCCATTCGTTGGACGTTGGTACAGCAGATTCAGAGCCGTCACGCATGAAAGTGTTCCCATAGTGTCTTCAGACGCAGTGAGAGTTTTCGAAAAGGAAGCTATATTTCACGACTGCACGCTTCCTTGTGATATCTAGCTCTCACTTGTGTGTTACGTTTTTGCCCATGTAGGTACTAGCATGTACCCATTAGATTATTTGCCTTTTTCACATGATCACTGTTTATCAGGCACAAAGAAAATCATATTTAACATTTTCATACTAATGTTACTGTTTATTTCGAAACACCCCAGACACACTCACTTAAACAGAAAAATGATTAACACCTCAGAGACATTCACACTCAAACCTTGAGACACACATTAACCAACTGCCTTCAAATGCAACAATCCAGCAGTAGACACTTTCATGCACAGATCAAACCACATTTAATTACAGATATAAAAAATCCAGACAACAGCAGAGTTCACTTGACAGCTAGTTTGCATCTATGATTTGCAAACATGAAAACCTGCAGTGATAATGCTCATCCATAGACCACAGTGACTGAGGTCATTGCTGGAGGTTCTTGATGAAAATGATCAAATAATAAATGTATTAGTACTTAGAACACCATTAAGTTCGATCATCATCTGATTTTGATTGCTGCATATACCACATGACTCTCCTCTTCAGCTTTCTGTAAAAAATGCATTAGACAATATATAATAATAGTTATATTAATAACAATAATACGTCTTATATAAACACACATGTGTTCTTATATAAACACACAACTCCAGACTTCAGTGTAAAGTCCAAATCAACACAAAGCCACAATTCAGTGTTCTGGTACATATGTAAATGTAACTACGCAAAATAGTGTAAACGTGTAAAATGTGTTTGACTGTCTTTTGGATCATCTTATGCATGCAATATTATTCATGCAATACTTGGATTCTTATGCTGTTATATTATCATTATTTATTCAGTGGCATAAAGTGGTCTTAAAATACTAATGATATTGCAGTTATTTCTGGAACAATACATTGCCCAAAATAAGTATATAGTTATCATGACAGGCCTAACCAACAAATAAGCAAAAAGCTATAATTATAATAAAAGTTATAATAATCCTTATGTTTCCAAAAAAAAAATCAGGCATGAACATATTGACTGCATAAGATGTCTGCTCCAGTTCCATCTTGGTAACGCCACCTGAGTATCAAGGAACAAACCCAGAGTGATGAGGTAAAGTAGTGAAGACCTAAAGTAGTGCACATTCTCAGCAACACACAGAACACAGAATGAGAAATCATTTGTGTCAGGAGCACAGCACCTAAACGTTTTTTGCAGTAAGCTGACACAACTATACCTATGCATCTGTGTTAATTACTAAAAAAAACTAAAAACATTGACGCTACTTATGCCGCTGAGTTTATGAAGTCCCACAAAACATTATTTCAGTCAAAAGAGCATCGGATATGTGGAGGATTTCATGCTACATGATAAAACAACCAGAGGTGGACTAAGTACACACATTAAGTACTTGAGTAGAAGTAAAGATACATAAAATAAAATGTCACTCCAGTAAAAGTAATAGTTTTCAGTTTTACTCAAGTGAAAGTACTAAAGTACTTGATTTTTTATGCACTTAAGTAACAAAGAATTGATAGATTTATTTTGAAATTTTATATTTTATGTATTGACTGCTAAATTTTATATTAGCACTTTAAAAAAAAATAAAAAATCTTACTGCTCAAAATAACCACTATATGGAGTCAAGGTAAAAGTGTGTTGATAAACACTTCCTGTTTATGTTCAGACCGATCGGTGTATGACATCAAAGCGAGAGCGATCATAAGCATCGGCTGTCGAATGCATCGGATTTGGCTGCAGTGCCGCTTTAAGTCGAACACACCTGTTGTTCTCTTGTAAGGCATCTACATAGTGCTTCGCGCTTTTGCTGCAGCCACCGGTCGCGATACAGTAGACAAAATTCGAAGTGGATCAAAACCTTTCATCAAAGTTGTCCTAAAATCGATAACAATACCTATTCTTGTCTTATGAAAACTTTTATGAAAGGTTTTGATCCACTTCGAATGTTGACTACAGCATAACATCAAAGTATGGCGAAAGCATTTGACAGCTGATGGTTCCATATGTTCATTATATACGCTTTCATTTTCGGTCGCTGCAGCGCCGCTTCTAGCAATAGAGAACTGCTCCATTATGAATGTAGGGAGTTGTCTGAACAACTGGAAGTGTAAGGTAAACAGGAAGTGTTTATCTGATCTCAACCGGTCACGCCAGAAATTTTTGCAAAATTTTGCGAGAAACGCTAAGATATCTTTGCAAGAGAACACAAAAAATGTGTGCTATCTGGGTATACATTATCTATGTCAGCTTAGCTATATATATATATATATATATATATATATCTTAACTTGGAGATGTTGCTTCCTTGCCTGACCTCGGTTGAATGACAAATGGAATAGAAAAAAAAGAACCAAAATCCTGCGTCAAAGAAGGTGGAGTTTCAGAACACACCCATTGATTGCGTAACCGCCTCAGACCAATTGTAGCTCAAAGGTGTTTAGGAGCCAAAACAAACTTCCCCAAAAGTGTGCTTTGGTCAGCTGATTCAAACTGCTAAATCAAACTTCACTTTGGTTTGAATTTCGAATTTGTTAGAAATGACATAATTTCAGTTCGTTCTTCGATTTCGTTTGAAGTATATTGGGGCCGTAATAGTTACCAATTATGTCCTAACAACACCTCACCTTTAATTTTATCCCAGCTAATAATTTCAGTTTTCCAGAACATTCTGGAACATTTTAGGCTCTCAGAATGTTCCCAGAACTTTGGTTAGCCAGGAAAGTTTTCTTGACGTTAATAGAATGTTCCCTTAATGTTCCCAGAACGTTATCTGTAGGTTCCCTGAACGTTTCCCTAACCTACAGGTAATGTTCTATTTACGCCAACAAAACATTCTTGAATATATTCATGAAACATTCTTCAATAATCCTGCCGCAATGTCCCAGGTAAAGTATTTATTATGAATGTGTTGGGGGGAAAACAATAGAACGTTTTCTAAATCTGTGTCGCAAAGATGAATTTCCTGATTCTTCATTTCCTCATACACGTCTCTATAAATAGAAGTCATCTTTTCCGATTATTTCATTTAATGTAATTTTTTTTTGTTAAGTGATATTTTAAAGCTTTCGGTTAATTTCTGTGAAGCGCTCCTGTTCCAGACGAGTAGGCATAACATGCTTGTTTTCTTTATTTTATAAAATCAGCTTTACTGTCAGTGCACACAAATAAAAGTAGATCCTTTACAGTTTTGAATGACGTATTACTCTTACCTTTATCAGAGAAAATTAAGGCGAATGCCATAAAATGCAAGCGCTGGCTGGTGCCTCTATGTCCTGCAGAACACGATTTATAGCTTCACTCTCTGCACAAACCATCATGTCACGCATTTATTCTTTTAGCTTTTAACTTTAAACATTGTTATATGTTTGAATTGGGTTTTTTTTGGCATGATTTGAGATGGCTAAATTGATCAGACATACATCTGCCTCTGGCCGCTTGGTGCTTTAAAAAACACAAACTTATATTTAACAAACAAAAAATGTCTAAATTAGCTTAATAAAAAAACTGAACAAAATAAAAAAATATAAAATTAATAAAATAAATTATTAAAAATATAGAACAATATATACTTCTGCCATTACACTCAAAACTGAGCTATTTTAATAGCTGAAACAGCAGTATAAGTATTTTGGTAGAAGGGCAAAAAGACGGGCTCGGGTCGGACTTGGGCTGGTAATTCTGATAAGCTGTCGGACACGGGCCGGGTTCGGGCCAAAATTTGAGACCCTTGCAGGGCTCTAGTTTTGACCATATCTCTACACCTAAACCTAACCTTATGTAAGTTATGCCTAAAATCATAATTAATGATAGATGACTGACACTGATGTACAAGCACCAGACACTGATTGTGAGGCAAAACTTGACAAAAACTATAAACCGGTTCTTCAAATCTGATTGGCTAATCACAATGTTGTTCCAGCATCAACAAAGATGTTGACCCAGGGGCATATTGCACTCAGCAAAACCTGGTTCTGCGGGCAAGTTGCACCACGAGACCACTTTTTTCCCAAAAGCTATATTTCTGAAACTATTTATTTCAGATCCAAAGTTTTTGATCTCAGTGATGCACCACATCCTAAAATAAATGTACATTCTTAAGTTGAACACATTACTGTCATGGCCTCACATTAAAGTCACTTTGAGTAAAAACTGGCACAACTTACCCCACTTTCCCCTACTATGAGACTAACTTAAAAGAGCTATTTCTGGGACAAAGAAGACAACCAGATCTGACTATTGATGCTCAGAACAGAAGAGACACTGACCACAGCTGGTGAAAATTAGTTATCGGTTCTGGGTATTTAATTCAGTCGCTTTGACGTTACGTCATTGACTGACACCATGAGATCCTGCCTGGGAGATCAATCAACTGATCTTTGGAGACAATGCTAATGAAAATTGGGCAGTGATTTTTGCATGCCTAGCCACTCCAGCTTTTTGCTTCAGAGCCAATAGCTTGTTTAAAGATTGGAGAAAGAAGAAAAGGAAGTTTACCCGCTGTTCAAGACCATTTTTTGGAGTGTTCCTGCATATCCAGCGGAGAGACTGCACTGGGTCTTGGTAGACCTCAGTGTGACGATTAGGAATGATCCACTGGGCAAATCCCCACAGACTCCTGATCCCTCAACACAAAGCCCCGTAGAGTTTTCAAATGAATATGCCGCTTCATCCTGCAGCAAACCCAGCATCTCTTTTAGGTACTCTGGAAGAGACATGTTCCTCCAGGCCGCTGAAAGCACAGGGCTGTGTGCTCCATCCCCCAACTCCTGCTTTTGGTAATCCAGGCACCCCTGCACGACCCACTGCATGACTCTCCATTTGACTGACTCTCCATTTGCAGCCTGTCAGGGTACAGACTTTACGTGATGCAGTCTGGGTTGAGGCATTTTCCAAAGGGATCCCATGATGTCATTCAGAGCCACCCACTTCTTGCAAACTTATCTTTGAAAGCGCCTTTACAAAGCTTTTCAATACATTTTAACACAAGCATTACAATGAAATGGTTTAAATGACGTAAACAGTTTAAAAATAGACACGTTCCACAGGAAACCACAGGCTTGTGCAGCACAGTTTTTAAAGATGTGACGAGTCAAAGAGAAAGCATTCTGCAAGTGCTTCTTTACTGGTGCTATACTATTCCAAGTAATTGTTAAAAATTGTTAGGTAAGCTTTTTATAAGTGCTATATGAAGCTTTTTTTTCTTCATATTACATCTCTCATTTTATTTTGGACTACTGTTTTACAATGATAAAAAATTTGAAAGCATGTATAACGAAAGTTATGAAGCTAAGTGAATCCATTAACATTATTTATTAAAAAAAAATAAATAAATGTCCCTCCTTCTCCTAAATGTATCTTATTTCCTTATTTCCCATGCTACCGCTTGACTGTCCTGTCTTCCCCCTAAATGTGATGTTTGTGTATGGTCGGAGAGGTCCAATTTCACTTCATGTAACAGTGTATGTGACAAATAAAGGCTTATAATGTCACAAATATCAGCTGTGATTAATTGTTTTCCTCAAATTACTAGGCTAAGAATTGTGTCACAGTTAATATCTCCTCTATTAGACTATGCAGATGTTGTCTACCAAAACACCTCAGAAACAAACTTGAAGCCTCTAACTGTTGTTTTCAATAATAATAATTTGTAGATTTGTCCTGAGATGTCCTTTCACTACTCATCACTGTGTATTGTATAACTCACTGAACCCATTATCACCAAGTAATGAAGACAGTATCACTGGTACCTGGTTCTTTTTAAATGTGTGTACTATGTTTATGCTCCTTACCTGAAGGAAGGGGCTTTAAATTCCATATAGACCTAGATATAGATTAAGACATACTGAGTACTTATCTTTCATAGTGCCAAACATTTCCAAAGAGACTGGTAGATGTGTATATATATGTATATATATATATATATATATATATATACACACACACACACACACACACACATATATATGTATGTATGTATGTATGTATGTGTGTGTGTATATATATATACATATACATATATTTTTTCACATTTTTATTTATTAAAATTAACATAATATGACCTTGTTTTTTTCCCCCTATTCTTTTTAAAAAAGTAGATTAAAAAGTAGATTTGAGCCATTTCAAATGGTGAAAGTTGAGCGTCCTGTGTTTGTAGACCGTGTGCGTTAACAAAGAGAGACATGCAAAATGTGGGGGGGGGGTCACCCTTTCCCAGTGAAATCCAGTCCTACTGGTTGGGTTGCTCTTGGAACAGCAGTATAAACCTCTCTGTGTAGAGCCCTGTCCTATCACCTGCCTTATATGAAGGATCAGGAGGTCTACATAGGGCACTGGAAAGGGGCAGATCCTGTGGCGCTTTGGTAGGGATCCTATTTGTCGGTCACTGACGTGACTCATAGTGACCAACTGAAAGGGGACGTCTCAGTTACATAAAGTATGTTCCCTTAAAAGGGTAATGGAGACATCATTTCCTGTCGCCACAGCCACTGTACCTCAGCTGAGATGCCAGGCCTAGCTAACACCCACATGATGTGATGACATGGTATTTTAATGAGATTGAAACCATTGGATTTAGAAACAGACTGAAGCTGGGTCATCAGACTGGATCTTTGACCATCACAAACACCTGTCACGAAACACAGAACAAAAAGATCCAAGTGCAGTAAATCTTTTAATAAAGTTCCAAAAACAATGAAAATCCAAAGAGCAAAGTCAAATCCAGGGGGTTATTCCAGAAAGCTTGGTTAACTTACCATTTGGTAAAACATAACCTCTGGATTGATTAACTCCAAACCCGCATACCATGAGTATGTTGGTTCCAAAACACCTGGGAAGAGAAAGTTTAATCAACCTCCTAGTGGTTACCCAGAGTTAACGCGTGTACATAAAGACAGTTTTAATGGATCACCGATTTCACGAATCAAAATGGAAAATGACAGTGAAAAAAAAGGGAG
>JAUMHI010000029.1:390688-416136 GCA_032359435.1 Enteromius unitaeniatus
ATCTCAGCATCAGTCTCTCTCTACCTCTGGAGGTGGAATATCAGGAGAAAAACACCTACAGCTGTGTGATCAACAACCCCATCGGATACCAGACGAGACGTCTAGAGATCAGTAAAGTCTGTCAGTCATGTTCAGGTATGATTTGTTATCCTGTTATTGTTACGAATGAATCAGTGTTTTGTGGCAAATAGTCCATGTCTATGAACTTTTATGCTAATATACTGTATATGGAAAGATGACCTTTAGTAGCGATACACATTTAAAATCTACAGCCCATTTTTCTTCATATACAAATGTTAATGAAATATGCTTTTTACACTCTCAGCTCCTCCACTTTTTATCTTTAAATATCACCCGCACCACAATCCTCCTGTAAAACATAAGTTTAATGTCTCTCTGTAGAAGTAAAACTTAGGTCACACCTACCATCATGTTTTTTTTTTCACTTTAAGCTAGTTGTTATTTTACTCCTGGTGTTCATTGGAGGTTTAATTTACCTTATAAAGTTGTGGCCAGGTATGGCGACCCATACTAGGAATTTGTGCTCTGCATGTAACCCATCCAAGCGCACACACACAGCAGTGAACACACACCCAAAGCAGTGGGCAGCCAATCCTGCGGCGTCCGGGGAGCAGTTGGGGGAACACCTCAGCTCAGTCGTGGTATTGAAGGTGGAGAGAGAGTTGGGAATAATTCACTGTTGGGAAGTACTGGTTTCAATCCCCTAAATGGCATTAAGATAAATTCCTTATGGATGTAATGAAAACATGAGTTCCTGAAAGAAAGTGATTTCTACAAAACTTGTGGCAGGGAGGTTAAAATATTCCCATTAGTCCATGAGATTCACACCAACAACTGTCTCTTTAGTCCACCATGATCACAGCACACATGAGCATTGTATGAAGTCCTTTTCTCTGTTAATAGTGATGTAACAGATGTTAAATGCTGCCCTCTATAGAACACAGAGAGTTAGGACCGCCTAGATCAGTGGTGTCAAACTCCTTAAGGGCCAATAAGACTTACTGATATTGTAACATATCTCATTAAGTCATCGAAACTTGTACAGACTCAAATTGTTGTTGGCTTATGAATTCAATCTCTTACTTTGTGGAGAAGTAGGCCTATACTCAGCTGCAGGGGTGTCATAGTTGGGTGAAAAGTGTGACTAAATTACCAGGGCCCCAAGTGGGGGGAGGGCCCCTGAGGAGTGAAATTTCTAATAAACCTGAAAATCTGAGAACTTTAACATAATGTTGACTTTGAAAAAATTACCAAAACAATCAGCGTCAATAAAGGGGATGATTGTATTGCATTTAGTACTTCCATATAAAGCCATACACTGAAAAACACCTCAAAACACTCCAGGATAATTACAGTCTTTCACAATAACATCAGGTTTAATATTCAGTTGCATATAATTAATATTCAAAAGCAGCAGAAATAATCAAATAAACATAAAATGACCTCTTAGCACCTCTGACTAACAAAGTTCCCTTTCTAGGAGTAAAAAAAAACTGCAGGTTTACTACAGACGTGCCATTAAATTACACAAACAGACACGCAGGAAGTGGTCCCTGTTGCTCTAGTAAGCGTAGTGTTGTCGACAGTTTTTTGGACAGGCATTCACTGCAGGAGTTCTTCCCAGGAAATGGGTTTGGAAAATACCTCACGCTCCAGCCAGAGGTCGTAGTTCATCTGGAAGTCTTCCGGAAGGTCGATCCTCTGTCCCAGCACGCTTTGCAGGCAGTTGTCCACCGGGAGGAATTCGGGGTTGCTCTGGCTCTTATCGTAGCGTCGGCTGTTGAAGCGTTCGATGTTGGCACGTAGGGCGCATTCTTCCGCCTGGAAATCCCACGGGCGAGCGTCCAAGTCTGCTGTCAGAGACAGGGCTTGTTTAATTCTGACACTCGACAAAACATTTCCAGGAGTAGTAAATGATGCACTGAAGACCCCAGAACATTCAAAGTCCAGATTCTTCACCTACTCACCGTTTCCGTAAGCCCAGTCGTCGTTGAGGCGATGCCGCACTTTCTGGTATATCGCAGACATGGTTTTCATGTTGCTCTTCCTCCACTGCCGTCCCAGATACTTTGTCTGGACTTTGAGCAGTTTGAGCACATAAAGCTGCATCATGGCCTGCTTGACCTTCAGAGCCCTCTTGAGGATCGGAGCTGATTTGAACACCACCAACATCTAGAAAACGGCATAAATGTGAGCACAGAAAGCTCTAAAATTAAACACGCTTGGATTTGTTTGCGTGGTGTCTCACCATGGTCCTGGAGTGCTTCCATTTGGTGAGTTTATTGAGGATGCGCAACAGATTAATACAGGAGTACAAGTTTCTCCAGCAGAACTGATTATTATCACCGGCTTCCTGTAATCAAAAGGCATCACGCAGCTCAAAAAAAAAGACTTACTCTGATGAGCACAGGACACATTCAGGTGTGTATTGATCTCACCAGACTCTCAGCTGTGAGCTCTGGAAGCTCGTGAATGACGCAGTGCGGGAAATCCAGAGCGGAGATACTGCAGAAGAAATATGACAGATGTAAGTATACATAATGTGCAATATTCATGTTCCGGGTCATTTTGACTAATACAAATATTTTGTGAGTCTAAGGCCACATCCACACAAAGAAGAGCTTTCCCTATTCGATCTTTTGTTTTTTTCTTGTCTCAAGAAATATCTTCATACACATGAAACCTTCAGACACAGAGATACACAAAAAAATGGAAAAGAATACTGATTTCACACTCCCAAAATTCCAGATATGTCTGGAAAATGCTTATGCAATATACAATTTTTCTGTATACTCTGGGCCTGAAATAACTGGAGATTGACTTGAAGGTTCACCTGTTTTTAGCGGTGATGTAGGACATGATGTTCTGGTTGAAGAACTTCAGGATCAGCGGGATACAGTTGGCAAACACCAGATGCTGTGCCATATACTCAAACTGCAGCAGAAAAATTGCTCTTTACTACAAATGTGAGACCTACAATATTGTCAATATTATCGGCAAGCTTGACATCACTATTTAAAGACTTATAAAAGCCTCAAATCACATACTGTCTAATATAAAAGTGCCAATTAGGCGTTTACATTACCTGATAGATGTGGTTGAGTTTGAAGTGTTTCAGCAGCAGCAGCAGTATGGCTGAAATGGCTTTGACAATGATTTCTTTATGACGATTCACATCTACACCTAACTTCATACTCTGCAGGACCGTAGTGCTAGAGAGACATACAACACATCCCGTTAAACTTTGCATGCTTGATGTGCTGCATTAGCCAAGCTTAAAGATGTACGAAGAAATTCCTCGCACGAAAGTCGCTTTCAAACTGAAAAGCAGTTGTTGTCGAATTTGACCCATCACAATCATGAATTCTAGAGAGAATGTAATAAATATTTATAACCCAGGAGATATTTTTTACAGCATCTGATGATATGAGCTCACTGTTGCCACGGTAACTGAATGGCGAGGGGAGTTTGTTTGGAAACGGTTCACCACTTCAGCTTCAAACACAGACTCAAGTTGTTTAAGAGAGCCGCTTTGTTTCAGTGAATCAGATCATTAGCTTGCAAGTGCCACTCAAAGATCAATCGCTCTGACTGACGGAAAGCACATCTGCGACTGTGCTGTTGAACAGTGTCTTACGGCATTTCCTCGGGCAGCACGTCAGCCAGGATGTTGATGGAGTCTGTCTTGGCTTTGGACGTGGGAGCAGCAGCCAACAAGATCTTCAGCAGAGCAATCTAAACGCACACACAAAACCTGTCAGTATGAGAACGGGTCCAATGCAGTGGGACTGGTGTGAAAGTGACAGCTTCTCACCATATACTGTGGTAAACTGGGTAAAATACCCTGGTATAAGAGCTCTGTGGCACACAACTCCAGCTCTTCCTCACCCTAAACACACAAACCCAGAGTGTTAAGCTCATCAGCAGATGTCACATGGCAGCACTATCAGTGTACAGCGACTCACGCCGGACAGAGGGGTCTTCTGATACTCCTCTTCTTTAGCGATCTGGACCTCAGCGATGGACACATACTTGTGCTGAAATGAACACACAAACTAAATGTTACAACAGGAACATATTCACCATAGATATAGCTACAACTATGTCGAAATTCTTTAAACCATTTCAACAATGTGTCGAACGTCACCGATTTTTTAAAAAGTGACTCCAAAAAATGTAAATGTTTTCTGCTTCAATTAATTGCAATTTTGCTTTTCTGAGCCAAAAATATTTTTTTCCCCTCATATTTACTAAATTAACCCACTTAAATGTCATTCAGTGTAACAATCTTGTCAGGCATATCTACAACAAAAATCAATTTATGACACATTAAAATACAAATTCCTTTACCCCAAATAGCCTACTAATTAGTTGCAATTTTCCACTATCCTAGTTTTACTCATTCGCTAGTACATTATTATTATTTTTTAAAAATGCATTAAAATTTAATATGCTTCCTTATTATTTTATACATTTTAATATTTACAAGTCAGAATAAGCATGTTGTTTGAATTTTTAGGTAAATATTGTGTTAAACTGAATTACAATGTAACTATTTCAACCAAATTTTGACATTACGTTCTACAAAAACTAATTTGAAACCTTAAAAACAGACACTTAACTTACATTTACTGTGGTCTCAATGGACATAAAATCATAAAATAAAAATAAAAAAAAAATATATATATAAATAAAAAAATTATACAAATATATATATACACACACACACAAACACACACACACACACATATATATATATATATATATATATATAAATAAATAAATATATAAAAGAATTACAAAAAAAAAATAATAATAATAATAAATATATATATATATATATATATATATATATTAAATAAGCAGAATATGCATGAGCAGGGGTAGGTTATGTTAATGAGTCATGACTCATGTGGTGCTAATTACCAATTTGAGAGTTTTGATGCTTTCATGTATGGGTCTGGGCAAACCGACCACTGTGTCCGTGTCACTGCAACACAAAGGCCAACATGCATCATTGAGGGTATACACACAGGAAATAAGCAATCAAGCCTCATAAAACACACTCACTTTCCCAGTGTGTAGCCGATGAATTTACTCCTGCTGGACTCCAGGAAATTTTCAATATCCTTTTCCCTTTTAAGACAAGAGTAAAACTTATTTATAATTTTGAGAGATATTTGAGAGAGCCATCAAATCAACCACATCAAGTGGATGAAATCGAGTCCTTACCTGACTTTCGGAGCCCACGGCAGACCCTTGGGGAAACAGACCCTCTCAGAGGGAGGATGTGGGATGGGCGGCGGCATGACCTCATCGCGCTCCAGCGGGAAAGGCTCGGACTCTAGAGAGTTGTCATTATCGTCGTTTTCCTCTTCGTCCTCGCGGGCATCGTCAGCTTTATACGGGTCCTTTTCGTTAAACGCATCTAGATTATCCTGCTTTATAAGAGCCTGAAGAACAAAACCAAATTAGGGATTGTTGTATTTTTCGCTAAAATCCATTTACGATGTGCTTCGGATTTACTTTATGTTCTCTCCTGGCGCGTCTCTGTTGTTGCTCGATGAGGTCGGAGGCGGACGCCGGAGGGGAGGCGGCTCTCATGCTTCGCACCACGCGGATGCTGTCTTCCGGCAGCGGCGGGAGCCCCAGTGCAGCCCGTTTACTGACTTTACAACGCTGCAGCTGCTCGAACCCTCCCAGAGTAAACTGGGATGCGGCAGGAAACACACAGACAAAGATAACCAATGAATACAACATTAACTTGGTGAGGATCACTCCAAAACTGTACTTGAACTCACCAGGATGGTCTTCCACAGCAGCAGCAGGACTTTCTTCATTGGGAAATGGGGCGCGTGGCCGCTGCAGAACTTGGTCACCATCCCGAACAGCATGACGGAGACGGGCTCATGGTTATAGAGAGGAGAACCTGATAGGAAACATTTTAAACAATTCTACTCCCCCATATTCAACATGCATCTTCCTCAAAAAACTAATCAGATTTTATATCAGTGCATGCAGACCGAGTTCAGTCCTGAAGGTTTCTCTGATGGTTCTCCACTCTGGAGTGTCTGTGGGTTCTTCGCGCTGGATTGTCTCCACCATCAGATACATGATGTTCAGCAGCACCCTAAAAACACACGCAAATATACAGACATATTTCATAATACTTAATGCTTTCCACATTCATTTAATCTGAAAAGTAAATTAGGTAACTAAACAAATTATGATTCATGTTATCACCTTCATTAAAACACTATTCATATGTGGGACAATCTACTCTCTTTGCTCTATTGGTCAACAGCTAGAATAGATATAAAGTGTGATGTTGTACCTGAGGTCAGTACTGTCGGCCAATGAAATGGCAGGTTTCCTGACCGCGCTGCTGCATGCAGCACTGTTACTGAGAAACATTAAACACAGAGTTATTTAAGCCTACAATTGTGAAACACGAACATTTGTTTCTGCAGTTCAACTTACTCGATCTCCATATTGAGCAGCTCCACCAGTGCAGTGAACGCCCCCACATCCAGCAGCAGAAAGACATTATAACTCATCCAGTGCTGCACCTCCAGTTCTGAGGAGCACTCGCCAAACGTTCCTGAGAACACATGAATCAGAGCTTATTAACCCTGAAATTATTCTTCCATCCAAGCAGAGACACCCACACTTTCCTCTTCCCCAGATACTTCCTCCAGCTCTTCCGGGGGAACACAGAGGCCTGTTGAGAGACATAGTCCCTCCAGCATGTCCTATGTCTACCCTGGGGCCTCCTCCTGGTGGGACATGCCCAGAACACCTCCCCGAGCCACTTCAGCTGGCCTCTCTCGATGTGGAGGAGCAGGTCTACTCCGAGCTCCTCCCGAGTGACCGAGATCCTCACCCTATCTCTAAGGGAGCACCAAGACACCCTACGGAGGAAACTCATTTCAGCCGCCTGTATCCAGGATCTCGTTCTTTTGGTCATGATCATAGGTGAGAGTAGGAACGTAGATCGACCGGTTAATCGAGAGCTTCGTCTTGCATCTCAGCTCCTGCAGAAGCTGCCCCGATCCGTCTGTGGATGTCTCGCTCCATCCTTCCCTCGCTCCTGAACAAGACCCCGAGATACTTTAACTCCTCAACCTGAGGCAGGAACTCCCCACCAACCTGAAGGGGACAGGCCACCCTTTTCCGGCTGAGAACCATGGCCTCAGATTTGGAGGTGCTGATCCTCATCCCAGCCGCAAACCACAGCCAATATAACTGAAATTTATGCATGAATAAAGATTACAGATTGCGGTTTACCTTGAGCCATGTACAGGATGGCTCTGGCGACTTTTAAGCGGCGCTCTCGACCGATCACGTCCAGTCCGTCCAGCAGACGCATGGCATGAGCTCTGTGCTTAACCGAATCCAGCTCGGTCCATTTCTGATCAGGCACTGCAAAAACACAACATTTTAATGATGAAAACTGCAAGTTTGGGTAACTATTAAACAGTTGAGAGCTTGACACTTACTGTGAGTGTGGAAATCTTCTTCAAAGCACTTTCGGTTGAGCAGAAACTCTGGTCCCTCTGTGTAACTGTACAACTCTATAAACAGCATTTCAATTATGAAAAAAAAACATGTTACTGTTGTCTGCGATTTGTTTGGATGAATTATAAGAAAACAGCTCTAATCGTACCAAGTTGCTCTCACCTGACAGTTCAACTGTCCATTTATCAGCATCTGAATATTCAAACTCAAGATCAGGAGCTTCAGATAAACCCTGAGACGCAAACACAACATATTGGTTTGTTTATCATCCATTTTAATGTTAAATACAGTCTTTCTGATTCTGAGTCACTGTTACTGTTCAATAATGAACTGACAACTGATCACAACTCAACCTTTCAAGAAAAAAAGTTTTACAAATGACTGTATTAATAACCATTACTTTATACCTTTACCAATATATTTAAACGCATGATGCATGTATTGAAATTACATTAGTTTAACAAAAAGGGATTGCACTTTAACCACATTTCAAAGAAAATACAATTATCTAAATACATATGAAGCGGTATTAAATGTGGTGAAAAACGCACAGCTCACATAAATTCCCAATTTAAACAATAACACGTTTTTATGTAATTGCAAATATCATGCAAAGACTAAAAAAACACATTTAGTCTGTACTTGAATATATTGTTTAAGTAGTCTGTATTTAACACAGACACATATGCTAAAGTTAAATATGTTTATGTTTATCACACAGCCAGAGTTAACTTAAATAACCAGAATAAATACACGAGAGAAATTAAATCATTACATCAATTAATCTTTCAGTGTGTTATTCATTAATGTATTTATTAATGATATCAAGAAAGGTTTAAAGACTACTGAAAAGTAACTGTTGTTTAATGAGCTTTCAGTTTAGTCCCTAAACGCTGCTGAGAGACTATTAAAATGTTTGAACAATGCTGTTAATTTACCAAGAGTTGTATGAATCTTTATTAATGTAGTCTGTGAATGTTGCTGCTGTTTATGCTAACACTTCTGTCAAAACAGATCGCGAAACTGCAGATATATAATCAAACGTGTGTAAACAGCCTCGTCTGACTCTTACCTCAGAGTCCTTTCTCTGGTTTCTGGTGAATTCGCCGCGCATTTTATTTGGCAGCATTTGGTTCTGTTTCTGTTTGTTGTTAGCGGATAAACCGACACCGTCCATCTTCTCTCCACTTCCGGCTCCCACTTCACACTCTCGCGTTAGGTAGACATCTCGCGATGCTACAGCCTGTGGCGCGCTCCAGACGCAGTTGACCTTTATTTAATATAATTTTGCTATTTTTTATTCATACAATAACTTTTCTTAATATATAAAGGTACATGATGAACCTTCAAAGTAAAAAAAACCCCAAAACTAAACAAAATAAAAAAACAGGACAACTAAATAACATACAACGAATATAATTTAGGCCTATACTGTAAGAAAACTCTAATCTTAATGAAAAATTCAGCACTACATTTTTAGATCTTAAAACATTTTAAAACAAGTTTGTATGAGAGATTAGTGTTAATCTAAGGGTATGTTTAACAGCTACATATTTTAATTACAATTTTTTAAGTCATTTTAATGATGTTACATTTTATTTAACTAACATGAATAACATGCAAAGTTCATTAAATATCAAAATGTCATTATCTAATAAAATCTATCCGTTATTTAGTTTGGCATGTGTGTATATTATCTTCCCTACAACTATGTGCTGCTTCCTTTTTGAATTGTAAACAAAAAATATTTTATACATGCAGTATAAGAGTTACTCTTTTAATTGGAATCAATGAACACTGTGGGAAGATGTCTACTGACTTATATCATTCTCTTACACTGTTCCTGGCTGGTGGAATGATCTTCCCATTACTATCCGAATCTTTTCAACACTACCTGACATCATAAAAAAAAAAAAAAATTACCCTACTCTTTCTTTCCCTTTCTAGCCTGCACTTATTTAAAGATTGGCTGTTATATGGTATTATGAGCACTTCCTAAGTTGTTTTTGCCTCTGTATGACTAATTTGCTTGTTGTTTTCCCCACCTGTAAGTCGCTTTGGATAAAAGCGTCTGCTAAATGAATAAATTTAAATGTATATCAGCACAGGTTCACATTTGAGATTTTGAGGCACTGATCTTCTGGGATTCCCAGAAGTGAACATTTTTCAGTGGAAATCGTGATATTCTTGCAACAGAAACTCGTCATCATGGGATATGGTTAAATAGAGTGTTTTGGCCCAGTGGTCATTTATCTCTGGAAGCCAGAAAAGGAGAGGATCTAGGCTCAAAACACCCCCGTTTGATGTCAAAACAGGCTACTTCGTGTCAAAAACTGAGAATATGTACCTGAAAGTATGCTACTCTTGTTAGTAAAGAAGGTGGCTAGGCTAGAGTCAAATAATAAAGAAAAATGTGAAAAAAAACTTGCCATGGCCACCAGGGGTCGCTAGAGGATGAAATCATTGCTGCCAATCCTCTGCTGGAGGCTTATGGTAATAGGCCAAGACTGTGGGGAATGACAGCGTATCTCGTTTTGTAAGTCAGTGAGGTCAGAGTAAATACATTGTTGCATTTTGTTATACATCTGCAGAAATTTCTGAATCATTTCTATCTCCTTGGGGTAAACTCATTAGGATTCACTTTGGATCCACTGGAAAACTGGCTTCAGCTGATACTGAAACTTGTGAGTCATGCTGTTTTCAGACAAATATATTTTTAGTTGGGATGACATGAACTGCACGCTCAAAGTCTGCTGAGAGGAGTTATATATCTTCTACCAGCTAACGACTGGACAAAAGCCAGAGCTGCTTGGTGAGAAATCTACAGTTTCTGCAGTCTCCTCACTGCCAAAAACCTTGTTTGCAACAATTTTAAGTTACAGTCTGGATAAAAACAGATTTAAAAGCAACAAGACAGCTTCAGGCACGGCACAACCAATTGATGCTCAAGTGAAGAAATAATGCATAAACTTTAATGCAACCAAAAATACAGTTTGCTTCTAGTTGGTGGCCTCAAAGCTAGAACAGACTATCAAAAAAGTATAACAGAAAGTATAACAGTACTATCATGTTTTGAAAAGTGCAAATAGAGGCCTTTTACAGAGGCTTTTCTTATCACCACCAACCCTATCCAATGATCAGCCAAGGTGAAATCACTGTCAAGATTCTCAAAGACGTAGAGGAGTTCATTGCTACAGACGTTAGTGGGCAACTGCATAACCAGTCTTTATTTAATTCATTGATTATGAGCAAAAATCTATTTAAAAGAACACCACAGAAGATGATACAGATGCTTCTCTAATGTGCATTTGTTTTGTTGGTATAAAAATGCGGCTGCTGATGTTCTGGGCTTCAGCGCTGAAGAGAAAACAAGCATCTACAAGCTGACAGGTGCTGTGATGCATCTTGGACACATGAAATTCAAGCAGAAGCAGAGAGAGGAGCAAGCTAAACTTGATGGGTCTGAGAGTAAGGCTATTGACATTTTCCGTATAAACTGGTGGGCAAAATGTATACGGTTTGAGTTATCACCATTGTTTCCTCATGCAGAGCACTCAACATTTTAGGTTACTTCAGGGCACTGTCACTGAGATGAGTGAACCTTAGTTTTCTTCAGCTCTTTTTACATAATTACCATGCCAACCAATCTGGAAAACTTTTTTCTTAGTGTCCGATAAAACCGTCTACCACACAGGCCATGATCCTCAAATGTTGCCCTGGAGGTGAGTTTGATCAGGGTTGGATCTAAACTCTGAAGTGCATTGGACCTCCAGGTCAAAGTTTGAGGAACCCTGTCATAGGCCGTGGTCCTTACTCTGCGCGTGCTATCCCAGAGTGAAGGTCGGAAATGAGTCGGAAACATGGCCACAGATAAGTTAATCTAATGTTTTGAAGATAAAGTCTTTAAAACATCCTTCTTGATAAGAAAAATCTAATGGCACAAACCACATACTCGATTTCCCAAGTGAACAAATCTCATCTTCAAATCAATGAGAAGATGTTCTTGTGGATTGTCAGTATCAATGAGATGTTGGACACAAAGCAGTCTTGACAGTTCTTCAGTGGTGGGTTGGACATCTCTGGATCTGAGAGCTGATTATTTTTGCCTCTGCAAGAACTGGGATATTGAAGACTACAGCCAGGGGTAAGAACTTGCCTGTGTTGAATTATTAGTTCAACAGCTTGGAGCAGCTTTGTATTAACTTTGTATGAACGGTTCTTCAACCACCACATGTTTGTGCTGGAGTAAGAGGAGTGCAAGAAAGAAGCCATTAAATGGGAATTCGATGAATTTGGTCTGGACTTGGCTTGCCTGCATTGACCTTATTAAGAAGGCAGTTTGAGCAAAATGAGTTATTCACTAATGAAGTTGACCTTTTGCTTGCAACTGAATGGGATTTCTCAGACAGCCCATGGGCATCTTCTACAGCATTGAAGAGTAGTGCATGTTTCCCAAGGCTACAGACACAAGCTTCATAAACAAGCTCGATGATCAGCATCTTGGCAAAACCCCAGCATTCCAGAAAGCCCAAGTCTGCCAGAGGATCCATAATTCTGGAAGCTCGAGGTCATTTCCATTTTCGGTATCAGAATCTGCAGAAAGGGTTTCCTCAGCCGAATCCTGTATGGTGACTTCAAGTACAGCTGAAAGTGAAAAATATTAATCGCTAGAATACTTGCAGCTGTTTTACTGCTGTAATAAAAACCTGCTCTTCTCTTTCATTAACAAATGCATATTTCTGTAATAAAAAATAAAAATCCATACCAAGTTGACGTGAAAAATATGAATGTCTTTATCTCACCAGTTCTCTTATAAACATCTCCCAGAAGTGATTGACACAATATGATACAAAGTTAGCCTTTCTTGATAGATTTGTGCCATCTGTACAAAATGAAGTGATATGGAAGACCGCAGAAAGGGAGGAAAAACCCTTTCACATAGTTAACAAACATCTGCAGAACAAAATTAATAAACAAACAAAAAAAGAATTAAAACATTCCTATTCACATCATTAAATCCATTGTAACACAGAGAATGTTTTTACATAAAGACATAATATAAATACTCTTATTGGCATGAAATAATACTGTTAGAACGCTCATAGCTCACATACAAACATTAAGCCGATATTCAAAGACAAGCCTGAATCAAAGTCATCCAAAAAGCGGCTCAATACTGATTTCATGCTCTCTTTACACTAATTCAGTAGCGCTCACTTGCATTTCAGCGTAATTCAAAGTATTGCTCAAGCCATTACGATACAAAATACATCAAGCGAAACCCTTTCAGATCAGTTCAGAAGAATCTTGACCCATTCATTTGGAAGTACAATTGTTTTGGAAGTGTGGCCACGTTAAAAGATGAAATACAACCAACTAATATTTTTTTTTTCGTCTAAATGGACCGTTAAAATGTTACATATATAATCACTGAAAAGCAACAAAACATCTGCGATAAAATCCAAAACATTTCAATAAAAGCATGAAAGCGTCTCAAAATTCACACTTGATACATTTCGCAAGCAATATACACACCGTATCTTTTAAATTAAATCTAAATAAATACACATCGACCCTTGAATAACATTTACGGACTCATTAAGAAGATAAAGTCGGTCAGCAATTCGAAGGGTCGACTGTCCTTCCAGTAAATCATTAAGTTTAACAGCGGTTATCATTTTTCCCAGCATGCAGCAGGACATTGAGACATCAGCTTGCATTCCATTTAATTAAAACACACTGAACTAGATCAAGTCAGTGTGGAATAACCATATTTACACCAGAAAAAGTTAAAACCATTTGAGTGAGTTCCTAAAGGCAGAATTATTAGAAGAATATGTATAATAAACCCATATCGAACGTCTAAAGACGTCTCATGGGAAAACACCCCAAAATCAACAGAAAAATACCTCAAAAGTCATGAAAAGGTATTTGTAGGAATATTGCACACACACACACACACACACATCAATACATATATATATATATATATATATATATAAATGTATTTTTTTCTGTATTATGACATTACTTTAATGTTTTTTACTATTTAAATAATCATACTTTAAGGCAGTATAACAAATGCTACCATGTTGAAAGCAAAAATGTAATCCCCACATTACAATAATGAGAAAGTGTTTTTTTCACAGGGTAATGATATTTAGAGGGCAAATGTGCTTTTAAAATCTTTATGATCCTAAAAATGTGCTTCATTTTCTTTATGTGCCAATTCCTATCCGCATCTTTTGATTTTGGGGTGAATTATGAACTTTTGCCAGGTTTCATGGCATACACCCTTGTACTGTATACTGTAAACATTCAATACCGTGTCTTCCTCCAGCATTCATTCAGGGGCAGTCGAATCCACGTCCAGTGCTATTGTTGGTCCATTCGGACAAGTGCGCCAAGGCACTGTTGGGTAACAAACCAGGCAGCAGTTTTTAGACACAATATATGCCCTTAAAACATTCGACGAAAGCTCTAAATGAACACGAAACAAAATCGAAATCTTCTTTTCTAAACGAAGCAGTTTGCGGTAATACGGCATTCTCTCTGGGCAAGGAAGCTTCAATATTTAAATAAAACAATATTTCAACGAAAGCTGCACGTCCCCAGCGTTTTAGCATCCACGTACGTCAGGGTTTGGCACTAAATTGAGAACGAAGCAAGACTCAAATAAACACACAATGCGAGATTGTGACAATAACCGTCAAAATGTGAGTCGCGTTTCAGTGTTTCGAAACAAACCAGGTCCTTTCCTGTTTTTGGCAAGCAAAAATACTTTACGGCAGCAGAAAGACTTCTTTTTTTTGGATGTTTTCTGAATATAAAGATGAAACGATTTAAGACAGTTTTGTTTTTTTGGATCTGCACAATGTCGGGGTTACTAAGACACGTTTTCCCATCACGCTCTGCTGTAACGGCACACAGCTGGAGTGCACCTCACGATGTAACAGAGAGCTGGAAAACCAGGAGAATTTCAGGAGAGGACCGGAATGGTGTACGGATGAGGGACAGGAACAACGAAGGCAGTGGGACTCAGATTACGATCGTAGAATGAGGTAAAGCCACGATAACTGAATCCAGAGCAGAACTTGCATCGGACAGTGTAAAGAGTGAGCGCTGCCACACTCCGATGTGTTCTCCTGCCGGAAACACACAAACAGAGAGTGTTTAGGTTAACAGCAACTAGAGACTTTCCGTCAGAAAAACAAGCTGTTTGTTGCGAGGGTGTTTCTCTGTAGTTTTAAGGTGTTCCAATTGCTATTTGGTTTCTAGGATGTTCTAGGAGTGGTTGCCAGGGTGTTGCTATGCAATTGCTAGGCTGTTCTGTTGCTTCGCCAGGGTGTTTTGGGTGGTTATCAAGGTGGTTCCTTGAGAGTTCTTGACAAATACTTCAGTTGCTCACACACCAGACAAGACTCAAAGCACCACATTGCACCACGGCATGTCTATAAAATTATAACACATTGTTTTATATGAGTGGCTCAGGACAAAACAATGTTTTCAATTTTAAAAGATGTGGTGTGATGCGGTGCTTCTCACCCAGTGTGTGAATGCTTTTAGGGAGTCACTATGTGGTTGCTACCCTGATAGCACACGTACATCTAGAAGACGTCTATTTGACATCTGCAAGATGTATTATTTAGGTTGTTTGCTCATCTGCAATAAGTCTATTGGACGTCTCCTTTTAGATGTCAAATAGATGTCTATTAGATGTCTTTAAGATGTTTATGATTTAGAATGTATGTAAAACTGACATCTGAAAGACGTCTGCCAGACGTTTGTAGACAGCAGATGCTTTCCAGATCAAGAAATCTTTAACATACATCTTGCAAACGTACGTGTGCTGTCTGAGTAGGGTTTTCTACATGGTTGCCAGGATGTTGCTATGCAGTTTCTAGTTTCTAGGTTATTTTGGGTAGCTGACAGGTCATTCCTATGCAATTGCAAGTGTGTTTGGTCTTTGACATTATGGGGTTGCCAGGATGGTGCAGGATTTGGTTGTGGTTGACAGGGAGCTCTGAGTGGTTGCTATGCGATTGCATGTGTGCTCTCGGTAGTTGCTAGGGTTTCTATGTGAATAGTTCCTTTAGAATAGTTGACAGGATGTTGCTATGCAGTAGCTCGAGTGTATAGAGTGGCTGTCAAGAAGTCTTAGGTTGTCCTAACTGGTTGACAGGACATATTTATGCACTTTCACAAGTGTTCTGGGTGATTGCCAGGATGTTGCCATGTGGTTAACAGAAGCTCTGGGTGGTTGCCAGAAATTCTGTATTCAGTTGCTAGGTTATTATGGGTAGTTGCCAGGACATTACTATGCAATTAATTTTTTCGGTTTTGACTGTTTGAGCATGTAGGAAAGAAAGAGGGGAGTGTCCTGATCCCACCCCCTCTTTCTTTTTTCTACATGCTCAATAAATCCAAAACCAAAAAAATCATTTACTACTTCCTGTCTGCTCTACAATACAGTTTCTTAATTAAGGCAAGATTCCAAAAATACATATTAATTCCAAAAACAACAACAACAGTAGCAACAACTGTTTGATTAGAGAAACAGATGGTGCATTACCTCTGAGTTGTAGTCGAAGCATTTGTCAGGTCCTTTCCGGTACCGGGCGGAGTTTAACACCTCACACGGATTCTCTTCTTGAGCTAAAGAAGAAAATTAAGGAAACGCCACAAGCTCCATCTGTCATCTGTCCATCATTCAAACACAGAGGGACAGCTAATATCTGTTAGTGTTGCTTTGTGAGCAGAGGATTATGGGGAGGGAAGGATACACTTTGTTCTGACAGGCAGGAGTTTCTCGATCTCACAGGAGCTGCAGGGCAGTGTCTCCGCCACCACAAACAACAAGTTTGTGTTTTCTATACGCTTGGCGTGGAACAATCTGACAGAAAGAGAGTTTGTGTTAGGAAAGGTGTGTAGTAAATTCAATAATTACTTTTTCCACACACACACCTGGAGCAGTTCCCACAATCCTGCAGCACATTGAAGGAGTTGGTGGTGTTTGTGAAATAGAACTGACTGTAAACCGTCACACAGCTGCTGCCCCCTTTCGTGTCCGAACTCTCAGCCCAGACGTCTTCTAGAAGACACAATTGAGAAGAATTCAATCCCAGAATGCTCAAAGCTCATTAATAAATGTACTCTAGGACGTATACAAAAAAAAGCTGCCTAAAGCTGTGTTTTCATTGAGTTAAAAATATTGGTTAATTAGTTTAGCAAAGTGTTGAATTAGAAAATAGAATAGAACAGAAATAGAATTTTCTTTTTTTGTCTCATATTTTCTCTCCCTCATGTCATTCTAAACCTGTAAAACCTTCATCTTTGGAAAACATATGAAGATATAAATTAAGATAAAGTCAATGCAACCTTTTAGGCCCAGAAAGGTAGTAAAGATATTATTAAAATAGTCCATGTGACCGTAATTTAAGAACACTTTTTGTATGCAAAGAAAACAAAAATAGCTTAATTTTACTTTATGATTCAGAAGAAAAGAAGAAAAGGTTTAAATATAGTAATTAATTTTGTTTTATTTGGGCATAAAAAGTGTTCTTGTAGCGTCATTAAATTACGGTTGAACCACTTATGTCACATGGACTATTTTAATGATGCCCTTACTACATTTTCTTACTACATAACTGTGATAGTTGCGTTGCTGTCTATGCAGGGTCTGAAAGCTCTTAGATTTCTTCAAAAATATCATTCATTTGTGTTCAGAAGATGAATGAAGGTCTTACAGGTTTAAAACAACATGAAATTGAATTAATCATGGTAAAACTTTCATTTTTGAGGGAAAGTAGGGTGAATTGCACTCTCTCATTTCGGTTAGAATGCTGTCATGGATGGTTCTGTTATAAACCATTAAAGCTGCTCTTAACTGAAAAGTGGACTATAAATCTAGAAATAAGATTTTTTTTAAGGAAGATGTGTCAAACCTGTTGTGAACCAGCTGCTGTAGATGAGTCCATACAAGAACTGCTGCAGAATAGACCTGAAAGAAACCAGAAACAGTGGCATAAGAGTATCTGAATAAACATTATTAGGGTATGAAATCACATATGTTTGATGTTTCTACCAAACATTTAGGCAAAAAAAACTGTATATGTACTAACCATGCTGCTGCTGATGTCCACCAGCCCAGACTGACAAAATCAGCAATGGAGGGCTAAAGAGAATAAAACACACTTTTAATCTTAAGACACTACCACTACTACTAATAGGAGATTCTGTGAATGAACTTTAGTTTCATAAATGATTCAATGTCAATGAGAGAGTTCTTCATGAACTATTTGGTTCCTCACCACGTAGAATCCTCTGTGGGCGGCACCCGTGTGGCTGCTGGCTGTCGGCTCACAGGCTGACTGATACTGGACGGTCTGATGACGGGCGTAGATTGAGTTGTTGTAGAGGGCGAACATCAGGTAGGGGTCGACCTCGCCAAAAAACAGACCCACCTGAAACAGACACGGACAAAAACACCAGCAAACTCAGGACACAAGATTATTATGAATCATGATTTATCTCAAGATTTTTGGTGTATTTGACTCTGAGCATCCACCTTCTTCCAGTGATCTCTCTGATTGGACATCACCAGGAAACCTCCGTCGTCGATCAGGTAACACAGCAAATCCTGCAACATACCAATATCTACGTTCAGGACCAGATCCACTAACACGATGATCTGTTATCATGCAGAGTTTGTGTGTGCTGGTTCTCACATCGCTGTTCACTTCACAGTCCATCTCACAGGATCTGGAGGGGCCACACTGTACAACACAAACAGGAAATTATGATCTCACCATACTTGTGTGAGTACAGATTAACATAATGTTAGAAGATTATGTTTTTTTTGGCCATAATTCCATTTTTTTCCAAACAGTCGTACCTTGTGAGCGGCCTGTCTGCTGTCTGATACGTTGCTGGCAAGGATCTTGAACTTGTCGACCCAGGCCTCTAAATCCAGCTTAACACCGACCACTAAAAACAGGAACACAAGATGAAAACAGCCACAGAATTGCTTCTGAAGAGATTTTAAGCTCCTGCTTTTCAGAGAGGAAATTACACAAACAAGCTGTTTCAGAGAAACACACCTGCTGGTTTCATGGTTTTGCCTGAGATCACGACCTCCACGGCGGTGGTGACCAAAATCCCCACAGTGCCGTTCTCTGAGATTAACAGATCATCCATTGCTAAACACAAATATCAGAGATATTAAAATGATGAAATGCAGAGCTGAATATCAAACATTTTAATGTGCAGTCAACCTGAGATCAGAATTATACAATTAAAATTTGTACTATTTTAATGTTTCTAATGTTCCTTTTAATTTTAAAACAGTGGTTGACTGACATGCGGTTTCTGCCTGGTATATAATAAATAACTAAAAGATTGCCAAAAAACAAACAATCCCCTGTGTTTGGCTGCTGTGATTAGTTATTGTCAACTGTTATTTCATTATGAGTCCTGAAATAGAAAAATAACCTATGTAAAAAAAATTATATTTTCAATTTATACGGCTATCATTAGTAATGATTAATAATAATCATTTTTAATTTATTGGCTGTAATATTTAGTAGTAATGTTAAAACGGTTTATTATAATGATATTAAATTATATATATATAATATATAATATTTGTATTAAAATTTATAATTTATTAATCTGGAATATTATGTATTAAATATTAAAAAAATTACAAAACAATATGTAAGCAAAAATATTTAGTAACCAATACAGTAATATTCATTAATCAATGTTAAAATATTTTATGTAAGCTGTAATATTGAATAATCACACTGTCAGATTTATTAATCAATGCTTAATCGATAAATGTTAACATTTAGTAATAAATAATGAAACAGTTATTTATTAATTTTTTAATAATTAACTGGTGCTGTAAAAATTAGTTATTAATGGTTTAATCTTTAGAAATCAATATAATAACTGAAGTAGAGCTGTAATAATAGCTCAATACAGTAATCTTATATAATCAATACTGTAATATTTTATTAGAGCTTTAATATTTAATAACCAATGCTACAATAAAAAACATTGTATTATTTACTTAGAGCTTAATAATTAGTAATGAATACTGCAATATTTAATTAAAGCTGTAATATGTAGTGATCACAGATGTTATATTTAGTTAAATGTACAAAGTTTGAAAAACATTCGTGATTTTTAAATGTATTTTACAAAATAAAAATCGCATATATTTTAACTTTATTATAAAATTATTTCTCTTAAAAATATTTGTTGAAAATGCATAAATATTTGATCAAAGAAAATAACATCTGTAATATAACTTTATAGTGCTGTATTGCTACATTTTGATGCTAATCAGTGCAAATTTGACATTATTTGTGATTTTTGTGTTTCAGGTGAGGTCTCACAGGTTCGAGTCGGCGCTCTGAAGATGTAGCCTTTGTTGTCCAGAGTGCGACGGTAAAAGTTTGAGTTCAGAGGTTCAGGATCCTCGTCCCATGATTCAGCAGCTCTGAAACAAACACGAACATTTGACAGTGAAGCTGATTGTAAATGTAATCCAGTGAACATTAGCCAATCAGAAGCTCCGTCACTCACGCGTTGGGGTAAATGCGCGTGACGCCTCCATTGGTGGATGCAAACAGCGCCAGGAAGCCGTACCTGCAGAGATCAGACTGTCCAATCAATACCTCAATCCAGTTAATACGGTAAATAAACCGACTGTGACGACTCTTCTTACGTGTTGAGATCTTTGTTCTGCCAAACACGTGTGGCGAGATTCCAGAGGATCCCAGAATCCAAGATCAGGTTATGAATGAGACCCTGATCACCTGCGAGCACATTACAAAACATTTAGTCACACGCTTTTCATGATTCATTAAAAGATGCAGGATTGGAGACGTGTGAGGTATCTTCGCATTTCACATAATGAGAATGTAAAATTATTAAATTATTCAAATTTAATTTTAAGCTCAAGATGATTCATTAATTCATTATGTCTGCTGTAATTAGTTTTTGCCAGTATGATACTGTTATTTCATCATGGGTGATATTAAAAATCTTATAAAAAATTATTATAAGAGATATTATAAAAATATTATATTATAAAATATTTCACACTCAATACCTCATATTTATTTTTAGTTATTTTAATCGTTAGTGGATAATCAGTGGTTCCATATTTTAATATATGTAATATTAAGAAATAAATTCTGTAATCTTAATAAATGCTGAAAGAGTTGTTCTGTAGTAATATCATAATCAATGCCGTAACATTTCATTATTAGTGTTTAATAAATCAAAATCTAAATATTAATTAAATAAATTAATTTTATATTATAATTATATTATAATTATAGCAATAAAATGAATTAGTATTAGTAATAATGAATACTGGAATAAATATTTATAATTTTTGCAATGTATAACTAGTGATATTGTATATAGTGATGAATGCTACAATGTTAATTATTAGCGTTATAATATACAATTAGTTACAATATTAATGAAAACTGAAATATTTATTAATCACTGTTGTAATAGTAAGTAGAACTGTAGTCATTAATGCTAAAATATATAAAATATATTAACTTAGTAATCCATTGATTAATCAATATTTTAATATTTAGAGCTGTAATATTTCATAGTAAATGCTGTTTATTTAATCAGAACCACAAAACTGCTGCAATAATATTTGATTATAGTGTAATAATTAAATAAGTACAGCTGTAATATTTAGTATGCAATGCTTTATCGATCAATATTTATATTTTCTAATTAGAGCTGTAATATTTAATACGAAATTGTGTAATATTTAGTAAGCAACACTTTATTGACCAATATTTAAATGTTCTAATAAGAACTGTAATATTTCAGAAGAAATTCTGTAAAAATTAGTAACAATTGCTTAAAAGTGAATTATTATTCTTGCAAAATGTAATATTCAGTGCTGGTGTGGTCTAGAGGATAACGTTTCTCACAGTCCTCAGATTCAGGTGAGATCTCCACCATCAGAGACAGGAAGTCCGCCAAGAACTGTGTGTTATTCTCAGCCATCTGCAGACGCTTGCAGTATTCTCTTTTCATATTACAGAGAGAAAGAAAGAGACTGAACGACCAAACACTCACACAAAATACACAACATCTCAAACATTTACCAGAGGAAAAACATCATAACGGATGAGTGGATGTGTGTACCTGGGAGCCAGAAACACGTGACCAGCCGACTCAAAGGAGTTAGGCAGCAGGGACTGTAAATCTGAGAGAAACACAGCAGAGATTATTTAGAATGAAACATCAACGCCACTAATCTGACATGAAACACGATCAGTATTAAATGAAAGACTCACACTGCAGCTGCAGCATGACATCGCTCAGATCGGCCTGGATATAATATTCACTGTACGGAGGAAGTACCAGACCCAGACTGCAGGGGGCGCATTAAAAACAAAATGTGAGTTTAGATCGTTTAACGTCAAACTGAAACGTCTGAAGTATTTAATCGACTCGTACCTGTAATCAGTGTCGTTGATGGGCATCCAGGAGTATATACGCGTGACCTCGTCAATGTAGCGCTGTGAGAAAACATTTCATTATCAGACATTTTTAAGTCAAAATTTTAACATTTCGTACGATGGAGCAGAAAATGCATAGATCCCTGCGCTATTCATGCTCGATTTCAAAAATGTTTCTCATGGGAACTGATTTGGAGAAAAGTAGCATTACACAGTTGCCCTACGATGTGTCAAAGGCATACGAAATTGCGGAATTTAGTCAACAAAAACAAAATTTACCGTATAGTGGATATAGAATTATCGATTTTTTCTTTTATGTGAAAAATCAAATGATTAAGTTAAGATTCAGTAAAGATTAGGTTACAGGAAGATATTTAGTAAATTTATTTAGTAAATCTATGAAAACTTTGATTAGTAATACGCATTACTAAGAACTTTGCACCCTCAATTCCAGATTGTAATGGTTGCCAAATATTGTCCTATCCTGACAAACCATACATCAATGGATAGCTTATTTATTCAGCATAATGTATCAATTTAAATTTGGAAAAATTTACACTTATTACTGAATTCATGGTGCAAGGTCACATATCATATACAAACAGAAATTCAACAGTTTTCACAGCAAACTCTCAAAATAAATAAGACTGGTTTAAGAAAACACAGTTGAAGAAACTGTGAAATAAACATGACTTAATATAATTAAGTAATTCACTAATACTACTAATAAAATAAGAGTCCAAATAACTGATAAAAACATCACAATATTCAACAATAATTCATAGGACTCCAATCAATCAATTTATGTTTTGTGAAGTGAAAAACTGCTTTAAACTGTTAAAATAAAAGTCAATTCTCCATAAAATTAATAAAAAATTCAACCCCAGTTGTCACTTTGCATCAAAATCGATCTGAATATTTGTTTAGATCTGTTTTGGTTTGTTTTTATTTTCATTAGAGAATTTTTAGTTCAGCAGTTGTAATGTTTCGATCTTAATGATGGATTTGTTTCTTATAAACATGCATTTTCAAACAAACACGCACATAAATTAATTTGTGGAATTAAGATAGTTTTATTCGTTTTATGTCGAGGCTGGAGTATATGTGTTACATATTTAGCCTCTGATGCAATTATGAAAATTGGGATACATCCAATTAGTGACATCATTTAAAGGGTCACACACATGTAGATCTAAAGTTTCAAATCAGTAATTTGGAGCCATTTATAGAAAGTCATGTCCCAGATCTCACACATGTCCTAGTTTCATCTACCACATTAATCGCTTGCCTCGTCTATTGACTTAATTAGAGTTTTGATCGTCATCTCTCCTGATCGGCCATCAATCATTTGCCGGCGAATCTAGAAAAGACGCAAAGCAGATGTTAAAACGTATTCATGAGCTCCTGCTGATTTAACAGAAGTGATCAGACAACTGATTCAGTCCAACGTCATGTTTAACACTTGAAGTGAGTGTGCCGCCCACATCAAAAACAATGATTCATTTGTTATGAACAACAGAGAAAGAGTTCAACGAGGACAATCAGCACTTCAGGTTAGTGAAGATTATACCTCCTGTTTACTGCTGTCTTCTACTTCAGCATCCAGGAAGTCCAGAGTGACAGGCTCTGGTAAATCCTCCTCCTGCAAAAAAAGACAAAAATCAGGATAAAATGACAAAAAACACAATATTTAAGCACAGTTATTGATTTCCTCTTTTTGGGAATGCATACACTCTCAGTTTAATTCACATTTTAATATAAAATGAGCTAATTTTGACAGCACTACCAAAAAAATTTAAGTAAAATAAAATAAAATTCACAAATAATATCTATAAACCTATAAAAACTATAATTGCACATAAATTATACTAAAGTAACACTGGGACAAACAAACAAACAATCGTGAGTCACGGACATGTCTTGCTTATCTTGCATGCCCAAAATAATATGAAATACAAAAATGGGCTGTTGTGGCATTATTTTAATGACAAAGAAAGGATAAAAACACAAATCAGTGTGTTTGTGCTGTGATTTGTGATGACGTCTCACTCGTGGCTGCAGGTTCGGATGCATCAGGACGTATCCATTTGGGTCAATGGCATAGATGTATCCATTTGCTCCCAGCTACAGAGAGAAAGCAAAAGGCACTGTAATAATGCTTTTTTTCTTTCTTTCTTTTTAGTGGAGGGACTAGCATTAAAAAATATAGTTTTTAATTCTCCAATGACTTATATTTTAACAAAAAAAAATATATAAATCAAAGGTCGCAAATGAAACATACACAACATTTCTTATATTAAATGCATAAAATATATATATTTTTATACATTTTTACTCAAAAACAAATCTGTTACAATCAATTGTTTGAATGTAACAATCACAGGTTTTTCAGCGTGCTAGACATCACCTTGTATTGTGGTGTGAGTCTCTTCAGCTCATCCAGATGAACATCGACCCCCATCACCCCTAAAATCAGCTGATTCTGAACACACAGGCAGTGACATCACACACATGAACACAACGTAATTCATCCTGAATGATGATCCATCACTGACTAAGCATCACCTGAGAGTTCCCGTCCACGGTGAGGTTGAATACCGGCATGGTCCCCGTCACCACCAGTCCCAGACCCTGTAGATGAACCACATCACACAAGCTCACAATGCTTAATGAGGCATCAGAGTATGACGACACCGTAGCAGGCCATATGTTTCACACACAGCAGGCGAGCTGAAGCGACTCTCACCAGCGCGTCCTGATAGACGTTGGTCCATTGCACCTGCTTGGCACTTCTTCCTGCCAGGACCATGGGGCGGCCCAACACGTCCAGATATTCCTGCCACACACATTCATTTAAACAATTTACCTTTCTTTAATTTGCCTTTTGTGTTTAACAAGAATCTAATACACAAAACACAATTTTCACTGTTTCTATTTAGAACATCTCAGTGTTTACAAATTTGAAAAAAAAACACCCTCCCCCCAATAATTTCAATAAGAAAAATATAGTTAAAAAAAAAAATCGTCAATTTTTTTAAATTATGACATTTAATTTAATGTTTCTTCATTTTATATAGACATTAATGTGTGTGTGTAACTCACCTGGGTGTTAATCCTTATCGCACAGATGGAGCGGATCTCAAAATAGTATCCTGCCAAGACAGAGAGACGCTCGATGAGATGTCACATGTAATTTCTGTACAGTTCAACATGCATCCCCATATTAACCAACTTATATCATTACATTACAGCCAGATTTCTATGCATCTAAATCAGTGTTGTTTTCGTCAACGATGACGATGACAAAATCATTTCGTTGACGCCGCTTTTTTTCATGACGATAACGAGACGGTGACGAGATAAACACTGCTCTTTGATGACTAAA
Source organism: Enteromius unitaeniatus (assembly GCA_032359435.1). Taxonomy (NCBI): domain Eukaryota; kingdom Metazoa; phylum Chordata; class Actinopteri; order Cypriniformes; family Cyprinidae; genus Enteromius; species Enteromius unitaeniatus. Next base: position 416,120 of record JAUMHI010000029.1, read on the forward strand.
ACATGACGAGACTTGTG
>JAUMHI010000029.1:416236-430029 GCA_032359435.1 Enteromius unitaeniatus
AAACCTAATAAGCATTTTAGTCCAAAAGACTAAGACTAAGACTAAATCTAAGATGGTTGTCAAAAACAACACTGATCTAAATGAGCTTGCATCTCACCCTTATTAGCACATGCGATCCACTGCAGCGGAGTGACATCATAATTGTGCTGCCCCACCGAGAACGTGAACACACGGACCTGCAGAGACCATCACATATCCCACAATTACCCCGACAAATTAGACAGGAAACGAGCAGTTTCGCTGGAGGAAAGGGCTAATTATGAAGAACAAACACTTCCAGAAGACAACGGCACACCAGAAATACGGGACGTTCAACAGAGAATGAAGATATAAATCATATCGTGTCATGTGAAATGGTATCGGACCGTCTTATTGGGCCAGTTGTACTGCTCAAAGATGTCCTGGGCTCGGTCCTCCCCTCCGTCGGTAAATAACATGATGATTTTATTACAGTTGGCTCGAGGAACATTCGTCTTCTGCAGGAGAACGAGACACAGAGTGAAAGAAGATTACAATACTGTGTCTGAAGCAAAAGAGCAGGAAATAAATCACGGCTTTCCTTTAATCAAATGAGCTGTGATTGTTTTTGTTGTGACCTGGTTTATATGTCTATTGCTGCAAACTTGAAGCTCCGCCCACAAAGTAATACCATTGGTCAAAAATTCCACTTACATAGACCTAGGTTTATTTTAGAGAAATATTTCAGGTTCAATACACGTGAAGAATGATCTTCCCCATGTCTGGCAATGTATTGATTTCCTATCAAATAATTTCTTTTGTATTTAAAAAAAGGTGAAGTTGGACATTATAGGGAACTTTTTGGAGTATTTAAAAGTAAAAAAAAAAATTTAATAGCATGTTAATTTTTCAGTTTCAGCAGAATGATTAAAGCTGTACAGCTGTTTAACTCTCTTTTTTTAATTTATTCAAAAAAGGCATTAAAAGTCATTTAAAGGAATTCAATTTTTTAAAAGTCTATTCTATTCTGTTATGCCAATGAAGATTTTAAAAATGGATTTAACTACAAAGCAAAGGTTAGTTACTTTTGCTGGACTAAAATTATGTTAATACTATTATATTACGGAGTAGCACTTTAAAATAAGGTGTCATTTGTTAATGTATTAATTAACATGAATAAACAATGAATATACAGTATTACACTATTTATTTTATCTTTGTTAGTTATTAAAAATACAGTCGTTTGTTGTTATTTAATGTTAGCTCACAGTGCAATAACTCATGTTAACAAACACAACTTGTGATTTTAATAATGCGTTAGTAAATGCTGAAACTCTAGGTAACACTTTATATCAATAGTACACTTTAGATATTCTACTAAAATTTAACTAGCAGTCATTAGAGTGGACCGACTGCTCAATATATTCTACTTTATTTTGATGGGTCCACAACTCCATACTAACTATCAGAAACTTTGTAAGTATATGTTAACTTCTTCTACTACTTCTACTAGTTAGCAGACATGTAGTTGTGAATTAACAAGAATTAGTTGCCATGTATTTACAAAGATAGTTGGTAATGGACTACCAAAATAAAGTGTAATCTTAACTAAGATTAATAAATGCTGTAGAAGTATGCACATAATGAACCTTATTGTAAGGTGTTACATATTATGGCTATACTATTGTATTTGAACAGTGTTTTTATTTTTACATTCACTTCAATTGTAAGTTCTACATTGTAAACTGCAGCTTACGTAACAATTTTTTTTTTCTGTTGAAGTTGTGTCCATTGTGTTCAGACTCACGTTGAGCAGCTGGTTAAAGGCAAAGTGAAAGCCGGATTTGTAATCAGTGGTTCCTTTGGCCTGCATCTGCTGCACAGCCTCTTTAAAGATCTTTTTGTTGCGCACGTTTGCCTGAACCAGGTGTTTAAAGCAGGGCACCACCGCCTCGGCCTTCTCATTGAACTACAACAGAAGAGAGAGAAAATGTAAATGTGCAAATAAATAAATAAAGACATTTTTATTACATTACATCTGCTAATATTTCACAAATTATCAACTAGAGTCAAAACTGGTATTACAATATGGAGCTAATATCACATTTATAAACAAAAACGAATAAGACAAGGCTGTATTAGCCCATATATTGACAAAAAAAAATCACAGAGAGTTTATCAAACACTATGGAACAAAACAAAACAAAAGAGTCTGTAGAATCACATGAGGTAAACAGCAAAGATAAAAGACTAAAAAATTGGCTTTCGTAGATAGTGCTTGAGATTTTTTGTTCACCTTCTCACTGGAAACCTTGTGCTCCATTTGCTATTGTTTCCTCATCTGCTATCAAATCAAAACTACTTTCAAAAACCATCAATTAAAAGTAGCTGACTAACCCTTGCCACATTGACATAATCATCGTCGGAGAGTGTGTCGAGCATCTCGGTCACCGAAGCTTTGATCAGTTTGAGAGTAAGTCCACTGACACTGCCGCTCCTGTACAGGAAAAATATCAATGTTACAAAACCAGGCAAACATGCGGCTCCCAGAGGGCCACGCAAATACTCACACGTCTACGAGGATGACCATATCTTTGGGCGAGGATGCTCCTTGAATGTACCTGAGGAAAACAATGTATTATTAAGATCTGTTAAGTATTATTAATAATCCATTAATAAAATTATAGTAGGATCTGTTAAGCCCCACCCTCAAACCCAACTTAGCCAATCAAAGGCTATCAACAGTTTCAACAGATGTAGACTATGAACAAAAAGACACAGGAAATGTATTACCAGGGTCGTCGTCGTACATCATAAAGGTCAATCTTATCCGGTGCTCTCCAGGGAGCAGCTAAAAGACAAAATATGTTAGTTATGTGGGACATATGCAGTCTGAAATCCAATTGGTAGATTTCACAATTTGATGTAAAAGGAACAATGAACTGCCTCAGAAGGTTACCTGGATAATACCTCGTGACACCGGTGGCGCTCCCAAACGCTTGCCAGAGCAAGGACGGGTCGTCTCTGCTGTTCTCTATGAAGACTCGCTCTAACGCTTGCGTCCAGTTCAGCTCGTTCAGAATCACCGGAGCTACAGTCAGACAGACACGTCATCAACTCTCACTGACTCATACAGAGATCTAATAACATCAGTCTGGTTCCTCACCGCCTTTGTAGATGTCCGTGGGGATCTGGACGGCGGTGTGTGAGTAATTCACATGGTTTTTGAAGTTGGAATCGTACACAAACTCCAGTTTCAACGACATCTGAGAATCAATGTCCTCACCGTCCTAATGAGAATTATGATATACTCAGAGTCCATTGATTCAGCTGGAATCTGATCTTCAAAATCATTGTCATATGGTGATAAATGAACATGCAAAATAGTTGGGCTGCAAAACGATGAGTCGCGATTAATCGATTCTAAATAAAAGTTTATGTTACATACTTTATATGTATGTAAACATAATAAATATACACTACAAACCCAAATAAATGATGTAAACAAACTTTTATTTTAAATCGATTAATGGCAACTAATCATTTCACAGCTTGACAAAACCGTGTTTTCCAAGTTAAAAGTTCAAGCAACCAGCTTCTAAAAAGAAATGGTGAATGAATGTATGAAAACGTCCTATAAACATATCAAAATAGCATCATTTTCCTTTACATTACATATGCTTTTCTTAAAATAATAAAAAAAGTCTACAAATACAAGATTTTCCATATGTTTTTCACATGGGCGATAGATAGACATGTACTCACATAGTCCATCTCTGCTTTAGAGTTATAATATTCAATATTTTCCTCCTGAAATAAACACACACACAGAACAGAGATACAAAAATCTGCTGTTTAAGATCAGTTCGAGAACCTCAAGATTCAAATACAGATGTCCTCCTCATGACAGACTCTTAGTTCAGCACAATTTACTCGTGTGGTCAGCTCTAATGAGTCAAATCAGTCAGAAAAACGAGACGTCACAATCTATTGGGTTTAAACAGACCCTGCAGCTACAGACTCACTCAAATCATGACTCACAGCAAGTGTGCGTTTGTTTGTAAAGCTCGTATCAGGATCAGAGAAACAGAGATGTGAATGTCAGAGGAAAAAGAGCCTCAAGTATTGTAGATGGAAGGGAAAAAAAAAGTGCAGCGTTCGATTCAAGAATGAAACGCTGGATCGGTGCGGTTCATTTGAATGAATCAGTTGAATCAACACAGGAGTCATCGGTCTGAATCGACTCATATGACTCACTCAAACATGCAAAAGCAATGTGATAAATTAAATTTCAAACTGAGGGAAAAGTATTGAGAAATGCACTTAAGTGAAGGTAAAAATCATAAAGTGGTGCTGTTAAAGTCACCTAACCTTGATTCCATCCTGCCACCGATGATCTTTCTGAAGACGCTCCGCTTCACTTGCAAGTTTCTGATGAAAAATATGAAGCAGAACCATTAAAAATAGACTTTATGGAAGAGCATGTGTGATTTAGTGTGTTTTCTCACCTCAAGTGCTTTGCGTTTCTTGGCCAGCAGTCTCTCGATGTCTGTTGCTACTTTCTCTACGATCTCTCGAGGGTTATTTCTGACCAGACTGAACTGTCTTCTCTTCTCACCGTAGATCTGAAACAACATCCAATCATTCTCTCATATCTAGTGCTATCAAATGATTAATCATGTTAATTGCACCCAAAAGAAAAGTTTTTTTTCAGCAGTAGCATCTCGTGGTAACATCTGTTATTCGTGCTGAATAGACTTATGGTGCGTTTCAGTTTCTTTTTAAATACATTCTTTTGGCAAGACTTTTATAATCTTTATAATGAATGACATTAGTCTATAATTTGTGTTTTATTTTATGATTTGTAGTTTTATATAGCCTAGTTGTTGGAATTGGAAATTAAAAAGCTTTAATTGCGAGTCATATTCTTAATGCATAGATTATTTTTGACTAATTTTTGTCCGATCCATTGAGGGCTACTTGTTGCAATTTTGAAAGAGAATCTTTTACATTTTTCAAACTTTTCTACTTAAACTTTAAATGGATACGGCACTCAAAAGTCAACAGATCATAACAGACTATCGGTTTAATATAGAATTTGATTGATTTAAATAACAATAACTATACGTTGTTTTTGTTTTGGTGAATGTCTATTTCTGAGATCATAAAGTGTGCCCCCCTCATGAAAACGAAATGCCCCCCCATTCAAGATTTTCTGAAAAAAAAGCCATGTTCTTTAGACACACCCCCTTGAGAGTCACACGTCATTGTTCAAAGCAAAAGAAAAAAAACAAGATCATTCTTTTTTGATCTTTTAATAAACAAAAAAGTAAAAAAAAAATCAAAGAAATTATCTGGATTTTTTTTTTTTAGCTGTATCGAAAACATACTGAACCGTGACACCACTGAGTCGTATCGAACCGAACCGAACCGTTACACCCCTAATATTTATATATAAAGTATTTGAATATAAATATATAAATGTATCTGTATGTAAATATCTCCAAATTATACGCTGTATATATGAGTAAATATACACAGCACACACACATACTGTATATCATGTAAACAAAAACCTTTCTTTTGGATCCGATTAATTGTGATTAATCATTTAACAGCCCTAATATTTACACTACTACTGTACACTACAGTGAAATCAGAAAATACAATTTAAAATAACTGTTTTCAATTAAATTTGTTTTTAAATCATGATCAAAAAAGTCTTCAGTGTCACATGATATTTTCAGACATCATTCTAACACGGCAATTCTCTTCTCAAGAAACATTTCGTATTATTATGATTTTGTGATCAATAGAAAGTTCAAAAGAACAGTATTGATTTGAAAATAATAGGGAAAATTGTATAACATTATAACAGTTACTTTCAATAACTAGAAATATTACTTTTAAATAAAATCTTACCTCAGACTTGTACTAATGGTGCTGTATATTCTCTTGCTGGTACTAAATATATTAATATACCATCAAGAGGATCCATCAGCTGGGTGAAACGCTGAGAGAACTGCATGTTTGTGTTTTGAATAATTAATGCTCTTCGCTGGAAAACCCGTGTAACGTCCTGTCAGATGTGATGCACTAAAAATAAACTCGTTTTGCAGTGGTTCCACCTTGTGTAAATGAGTGTTTGTGCTCCAGTGTGAGGTGTGAGACAACAGCTGCTGAAGACTGAAGCCTCATTACCCCGGTAAATAACCTCTCAGTCCAGAACAAGAGCTGTTTCGAGCTCAGATCAATACACCAACATCAAACACACGCTCACTTACACACTGACAACATCAACCACAGCATTTAAAGTCGAGATGAAGCCCATGACCTTGTTACTACAGTGAAGACCCTAACCCTAAATAAATGAATATTAGAGGCTAAGATGATACAATCCAGTCTAGTCCTGCTGGAGAAATCTTGACTCAGCATTTATTTTGCAATGTTTGCATTGTTTTTGGTCAACGCGTGAGTGTGTAGGGATGGAAAGAAAATCCCACACCCCTCTTACAAAGTGATGAAAGTCGAGGTCAGAGGTCATATGTTAGGGTCAAGAGTATTAGCTCAGGGTCATGCAAACTACATCTGATGAATAAAACGCTGCCGAGTTTAATCTCAGCTCTAGAGGCTCTTAATAAAAAGCTCATTAGTTATCATTAGAAACCTGTTTATATTAATCGTGATGACCTAACAAATAATGCATCTACAAACGTGCTGGGTGTATGCCTGTATCGATCATCATCAGTGAAGCGCTCCGTCTACAGCACCGTGGCATTCTGGGTAAATGAATGAGGGGCGAACCATCTGTTCTCTCTCAGGGATGTGAGCAGACACACACACACAGGACGCTGTAGCCTCTCGCTGGAGGAATGGGAGGATCATTATATTCTCCTGCAGCAGTGTCTGAGTTCTTCATTGTTTGTGGGTGTTTGACATGCAAGCCAGACCCACGGTAACGAGCACACGCTTGACAGAGATACTGGAAAAGACACACACACACACACACACAAAGTCTTACCCCTTTGAGCTGTTGAGCGCCGCTGATGTGCTGCAAGACTCTGTCAATCTCCTGTTCAATACGACGAGCCCAGTGCATGATCCTACACAACACACACAACAAACCGTCACACGATGGAAAAAACACAGCTTCTGCTGGAAGTTCCCTGACAGAAATGATATCAATGTAGCTGTAGATATCACATATCATATACATTTTTATATAGATGACCAAAAAACAAACCAAAAAAATGCTATACAGTAATACATACAGCTACACTGATATACATCCCTGATTTCTGTCATGAAACTTACAACTATTACTCACACACACAGTATTACTACAGTATTTATTGTTAACATTGGTTAATAAACATACACGCATTTATGAACTAAAATTAATACATGCTCTGTGTTAACCTTACTGAAAAATGTTTACCGTATAAATAAACACACATAAATAAAACTCCTTCCTCGTTTTAATTGCAATCTTCTTCGATTTTTGCACTTTCTGCACAGAGGATTGGAGCAAGTGTCAAAAAGTTAAGAAATAATACATTTTAAGTAAAAAACAAGAGGAGAAAACAGCATTTATGTGAGAAACAAATAGTTGATAATTGCATTGCTGACATTTAGTATTTTGAGTGGATCTTATACAATTGGCGCCATTGTGTCTGAGTTGTGAGTGAAATATGCTTTGAATGACTTTGTGCAGAGTAATCAGAGCTGGGTAGAAACTCATTACATGTAATCATGGAGTACATCTATAATTCATTGATACTCCCCTACTTTATTTTTTAACATTTTCTAAAATAGTCTACCACTATACATAGCCTATATAATCTATAAATTAAGAAAGTCTTCTGGTTTTGTGGAAATTCACACAAAGACCAGTTACTTATCCGCTGGCTGTAATTACACAGAAAGCTGAGAGGCCTCACAGCATTTGACCCCTGCATTAACTGAAATCACAGCTTTAAGAAATGTTTTCTCAGCATTTCAATATCGCATCAACCACGCTCATTTTTATTTGAATTATTATTTTTTTTTTCAGCTGAACCTCTTTCACCTAACGTATTTACTTAATATAACCCCGAGACACATAAAAGAAATATTTTAATAATTAGGCTAAGCACTTGTTCACGGTTCTCTGAAGTTGGTTAATGGTCACATGCGTGTAGTCAAATAAAACATGATTTTTTAGCAAGTGTTTTGTTTCGATCGGTGTTATTTTAATTTAATTTAATTTAATTTAATTGTTTATTTATTTTTTGTTTAATTAATTGGCTTTTCATTAAACTCACAAACCCCCTGCATAATAGAATATTTAATACACTTTATGGTCCATTAACAACAAACAGAATAAATTTCCTTTTACTTTACATTTTATTTTAACTTTACATCAGTATGGTACAAGAGTATTCGATTTAAATCAATGTAATAAACAAGTTAGTAAGTAATCTAAAAGTATAATAAAAAATCATACTGATTAAATTACTGATTATATTTTGGAATCAGAAATGGTGTACAATTTGTAAGTAATCTACCCAGCTCAAGTAGTACATCAAGTAGGGACGCACTGAATACTCCGCAACCAAAATTATTCATCCGAAAACAGCAAAAGAAGCTCTTAGCAAAAAGACTGAATAAACTGCAATGCATTTATTTGTTAATTGTGTTTGGTTTCGGTAAAGAATTTTCATTTGGTTGCATCCTTACTCTGAAGAAAGCTACAGGTAAGATTGTAAAATGTCAATGTAAAACGATATTTGGGTTGCTGTGTGTGGGATAATGTATAGCCAGATAAATATTTTGTAAAAATAAATCTCCTATTGAGCTATAAACCTAACTGACTGTGTATATATAATATAAACAATGCAGCGTCGATGACCTGAAAACACAGATTGCTCTGTCATACAGTAATGTGTGGTTTCTACCGTATAATGGGACGTGTTTAGGCCTAATTTATTTTCAGTAACCTCAACCGAACTGTCATTGGTACAACACACACTATCAGTGACAGAATATGATATAATACCCTCACAGTCGGCTAAACCGATCAATATAATCAATGTACAGAAAGAGATGTGTTGATACAGCGCACAAACAAACCGTGCTGCTCGACGCAACGCAGTCCTGCTCTACAGATGCAGATGAATTATTTAGCATCTGTGGGGTCCGTTCGGCTTCATTAAACCGTCGGTTCTGCTGCAGAACAGCATGTACGGATAAATCACAACCCTGCAGACTGATCATAAATATCACCTGTTTCCACGACAACACATTTGTACGTGATTACAGCTTAAGCGCAGTTATGTTATCTTACATAAGTTCAGGTCGTTTAGCATCCACTCTGAACCTAATTAAATCACAACTGTCAATTAACAAGAGAAGATCGTAACGAGCCAAATCTCTACGGGTCGAGCTTTTAATAATCTGTGTTAATTGAGAGGATAAGAAGACCGGATGCACTGTATACACACACACACACTTACATTTACAATATCAGCAACATATTGGTTATTGGCCATAATACACTAACTAGGCCTAGGTTTCACATTGTCTGATGAAAGAGTGAGAAGAGTTATCAAACCGCACAATGTATTGAAAAAACATATTTGCATAAAACAGAAATTATTGGCGTACTGGTGCCTTTCTTCTACTTATAGCTGTTGACTTTACTGGAAAGAGGAAAAAGGCCACTTGGCAAATGATATTTTATTATTCTAGAAGAATGCAGCAAGATTTCAGTCTCCACTTTACATCACAGCTGCTGCTACAACACACACACACACTGGTTTACTGCACGTTTAGCAGCATGTGTTACACAATATGTAGAGGTGAGAGTGTATCAGGGTGTGTGTGTCAGTGATTCAAGCGATCTGATGCACTCTCAGCAGCTGATCTGAGCATGCCCAGAAACACACACACACACACAGCTGAGATCGTCCCTGCTGCCTGTTACCTGACATACACTCCCTAGAGACACAGACAGAGAAACGAGGGGCTGCTGTGACCCATATTCACTTCACAGGGAAAGAGCAGCTTAAAGCCAAGAAGATAAACTGTGAGGATAGATAGACAGACAGATAGATAGATCGTCTTGTCTCTACAATGACCACAATTTACCATAAACATTACTTTTGCATTTTAAAATTTAAAAATGAATATTTTTACGTTTTCTCTTGAATATCTCCCCAAAGACAGATTTAGCCATATTGCCCAACTTTTAGAGGATGCACTCACATTTCCCCTAAACATGTATGAACTGTGTTCACTTCTACAAACTTTCAGTTGTGTGGTAATGAGTTTTTCATACAGACTAATGTGTGGAAGTGAATATTTCAAGTGACATGTAACATTGAGAAAATGTGTGTTTCTCAAATGTAATGCTGTGGAAAAAACATGTAAGGATGTCAATAACATAATATCTGTAATGATGTGGAAATGATATCTTGATCTCGTAACATCTGTGTTAGCATTGTAATGATATCTTGTGTGTAAATTAAGATTTCTTGGAGTTTTTCTTAAGCATAGGCCTAATGCTGTGGAAATGACTTTCTTATGCGTAATGTTGTGGAAGTGAGCTTTCCTTTTCTAGAATATGACACGTTAAGTTGCGGAAATGAACATTTATTGTGTGCATTAAGTTAGAAATAAACATGTCCTGCATGTCTAATGCTGTAGAATGTGTAATATTGTGGAAATCTGCATCCTTTATTGTTTCTAATTATATGGGAATTAACATTTCCGAAACGTAGCATTGTGGAAATCGTCCTTTAATAAAAGGCTACGTGCATCGCTGTGGATCGTTTCTAAGCTGTAATGTTGTGCAAATGGACATGTTCTTTCAGAGCGTGTAATTAAGTGTAATAATTTCCTTCATATAATCCTGTGAAAATGGTTTTCTTACGTGTAATGCTGTGGAAATGACTTTCTTATGTGTAATGTTGTGGAAGTGAGCTTTCCTTTTCTAGAATATGACACGTCAAGTTGCGGAAATGAACATTAATTGTGTGCATTAAGTTAGAAATAAAAATGTCCTGCATGTCTAATGCTGTAGAATGTGTAATATTGTGGAAATCTGCATCCTTTGATTGGCTTTTATTGTTTCTAATTATGTGGGGATTAACATTTACGAAACGTAGCATTGTGCAAATCGTTTCTAACCTGTAATGTTGTGCAAATGGACATGTTCTTTCAGAGCGTGTAATTAAGTGTAATAATTTCCTTCATATAATCCTGTGAAAATGGTTTTCTTACGTGTAATGCTGTGGAAATGACTTTCTTATGTGTAATGTTGTGGAAGTGAGCTTTCCTTTTCTAGAATATGACACGTCAAGTTGCGGAAATGAACATTAATTGTGTGCATTAAGTTAGAAATAAAAATGTCCTGCATGTCTAATGCTGTAGAATGTGTAATATTGTGGAAATCTGCATCCTTTGATTGGCTTTTATTGTTTCTAATTATGTGGGAATTAACATTTCCGAAACGTAGCATTGTGCAAATCGTTTCTAACCTGTAATGTGTTGGACATGTTCTTTCAGAGCGTGTAATTAAGTGCAATAATTTCCTTCATATAATCCTGTGAAAATGGTTTTCTAACGTGTAATGCTGTGGGAATGACTTTCTTACCTGTAATGCTGTGGAAATGACTTTCTTATGCGTAATGTTGTGGAAGTGAGCTTTCCTTTTCTAGAATATGATACGTTAAGTTGCGGAAATGAACATTTATTGTGTGCATTAAGTTAGAAATAAACATGTATTGCATGTATAATGCTGTAGAATGTGTAATATTGTGGAAATCTGCATCCTTTATTGTTTCTAATTATGTGGGAATTAACATTTCCGAAACGTAGCATTGTGTAAATCGTCCTTTAATAAAAGGCTACGTGCATCGCTGTGGATCGTTTCTAACCTGTAATGTTGTGCAAATGGACATGTTCTTTCAGAGCGTGTAAATGAGTGTAATAATTTCCTTCATATAATCCTGTGAAAATGGTTTTCTTACGTGTAATGCTGTGGGAATGTGAGCGCGTCCACTGCGGTCCACGATCCGCTGAGAATCCCCATCATCAGCAGCAGCAGACACGCGTGAGCCCATCTCGCCATTTTCCATGAAAACACTCCAATCCAGCAGCGCAGATATCCTCACGGTGATCCAGCAGAGCAGAATATACAGAAACAACGCGGTAGCAAACGCTTTTTTGGGGTCTTAGAATAAAAATGAAGTGCAATTAAGAGATATCGGTGGGCGAAAGATGCTGCGCGTGATGATGCTGCCGTCACGCGCGCCCGCGACACATCACAGATCTGCGCGCGACCCTTTTCTTTACCCTAAAGACATTCACTTAATATTTCTAGGCACTTTACACATTATAGAATACGTTTATGTTCATGTTTAAGAAATAAAAATATATAACAACCCTCGCATGTTTGATCATTAAAATAAATGTAAAGAAAGAGAAAACTGTATATAGTGAGCAATTTGCAAATAATCGGAATTACTGTAGATCTAAGCGTTGGATTTAAGCATATTTCATTTAATTGTATTGTAAATGTATTACGTGAATTGGTTGATTAAATGTTTGTGTCTAGATTATCTGCACAAAACTCTGTAATGATGATAAATCATTCATATTTATTCCATAATCAAGCTGGGGAAAGTCTCAGCTGTGGTGGTGATCAGGGAATATGGAGGAGCACTGAGAGGAATTATGGATCATAGAAGGAAAAGCAATCACACACAGAACTGTAAAATAGTTCTGATAAGAGTTAGACTACGTGCTGGAATTGTTGCTTGTACTTAATGTGATGATGTGTTGACCTCTAGTGGTGAGCTGCAGAAACATAGATTCAGCTTTTCAGTTTTAAGCATGAAAATCTAGGCTATAGGCTATATTGCTGTTTTTTCAGAAATGCTGGCAGCTTCCTATTGAGCTAAAGAACTCTTCAAACTAAATAAAATGATAAAAAATGTTTTTTTATAATATGCAAATACATTACAATACAAGAGAAGCTTAAAATCACTAAATCAAAAAGCCTTGCATAGACTATCAGAAACGGTCGCTGTGGAAGCAAATTAATTCTAGTCAAAGATCAGTCTGGGAGTCATTCCACGAAAATGGCACAATTTGAGTCCCTCTCACCTTTTAAGGTGTATTTCATCTATTGGGTCACCAAACTTTATAAATAAACAGCTTTACATATATATTGAAATGCACTCATCACATTTAAAAAAAAATCTTTTTATGAGAAATAATACAGTTTTTTAATTTGACACCACCTATTTTGTCATGTCCCTCGATGTGCCTTGATGAAAAAGTTTACTTTGAAAATACCAAATCAAACTATTTAAAATAAATTTTGATATCAACCTAAACATCTATTTGTGCTCTTTTGCTGGTAATGTTTCTTTTTTTCAAATTTAATTGTTAATTATTCATAAAAATCACAATTATTTCTGTACCCAAGTAACCCCTCAACCCCGTTACACGAATGATCCCACCCCCATAAATACAATAGTGTGATACAGAATTCCATATACATCAGGAAGTGACATCACTTCCAAGTCTTTTGGACAACAGGACCACAGAGACAGGCAAGTTGCTCCCATCTTTTCCTTTATTTTAGTCATTTATCTTGTAATATTGTGGTCGTCAAACTCAATGACTCAACACCGTAACATGAAAAAAAGATTGAAAACTATTACTTATGAAAAGGTATTTTGTTATTTCATGAATATATGGTGATTTTGAATTTCATGCATGCCATGAACTCTCTGTCTGGTATTTACTACATTGAGCAGCGGCCATTTTGTGCAAAAATCTCAACC
>JAUMHI010000029.1:430129-445927 GCA_032359435.1 Enteromius unitaeniatus
AGAAATGTCACTCAAAAAATGACTCTTTGAACTAACTTAATTCAGTTATTTAATCATAGATCTTTTTTCCACAGTACCAAATTTTCTGATGTTACAGTAATGTGTGGAATTTTAATTTAATTAATAGAATTTACACTTCCATTAATCAGACAAAGCTACAAGAGTTTAATGGATGACCCTGTACATCTTAAAAAACATAATTTAACCCACATCTTGAGATATATATATATATATATATACAATGAGTACAAACAGAATCTTACATGAGTAAATTATTAAATAATAATATATAAACAATAATCATAAATAACAATCTTTACAAGTATAGAACAGTTAGGGCAGTTTAATACGTCTGTTCAAATAAGTAGTGTGTCTTTCCACGACAGCACACAAGAGGGCATCACCAACGTGAAGTAAACGTGATTAAAGTATATGTCATGATACTTCAGACCACGAGTCATTAGGGGTAAAATAACCCGATAGGACAGTAATATAAGTCACAGAAAATACTTCACAGTCATAATGAACATGAAAGCAAGCTTAACCATGACAAACTAAAGGAGCTGACATGTGATGGCCATTGCAAAGGACGCAGGGTCCGAAGGGGTTAATTGTATGAGTTTTTTAATATATTATTTCAATTAAATAAAATAACAAAAGATACTATAACGAAACTATTTTGAGTATTAAACTATTTTAGTCTGAATCTATGAAACACTCAAATAACAATGTTACTGTGATGTCCATTGGCAGCATGAGTCTCTTACTGATTAGAGGATGTCTCATGTATTATCAAATCATCTACTGGAGTATTCTAAAACAAAGAAAGCAGAATAAATAAACAGCACGGTTCAGTTAAACAAACAGAACAAGAAAAAAAGACATCAAATGCTGTCTTTTTATACTAATATTTAAGAAGTGTTAAATGTGGGGTGCTTCTCTTAAAACAGTAATGACACGAAGGGTCAAGTTTTCTGTTCACATGGACTATAAAACATACACTGTAAAAAAATGTCCCTGATTTTAATGCTAAAATACTGTGAAAATGCTATAGTAAAAACGTGTTAAATGGTTAAAGGTGCTCAATGCGATCTTGCAAAACACTAGAGGTACAGGATGTACACCAAAGCAAAAACAAACTTCGGCCAACCAATGGGCAGGAAAAGGCTGGGTTTAACGCGCGTTAAAAAACCCTGCGTTAAAGTTTTTTTTTTGTTGTGGTTCCCAAAGTGTTTATATTGGGTATTTTTTCCCAGTGTATTCAGAGCGCAGACAGCAAGACGATCAAGGGGTGATGCATATGGTTTGAGATAAAAATAAAATCGAGCTAAAATCCTGCAACATCACATAGAGCACCTTTAATGGTAAAAAATGTAAACTGACATTCCGAGAATTATCTGCATTGCATTTCACATTTTGTTTGAATTTGATGTTTTTTTCTTTAAAATAATTATGTTTTTTTTCAATAATTATATTTTCACAGAACAAATATATTTCCATCTTACCTGTATGTGATCCATACATGTCCAGCTGGACTGCTTAATCACAACAGCCGCTAAAGCAACAATCAGTAGAGCAGCAACACCAGCAACAACACCAGCAACAACACCTGCGTGTGTTCCTTTTTCTGCAGCTGCAGACAGACAGAGTTTCTTTTTTACTTAGATAGTGGAGAAATAATAGTAAAAAAATGGAATTTCATTAAAAAACTGTTTATAGAAAAATGTGTGACTAATGATATACTCACCAGTGACAGTAACGCTGAAGCTCTTTATGGTGTTGTATCTGATGTTAGTGAATATTAGTTTGTACAGCCCAGTGTCAGATGCCCTTACGTTTGTGATGGTCAGAGATCCATTTTGATGATCCAGCTTCAGTCTGTCTCTGAATATATATTTACACTGATCACCTGTACAGATTTTACTCTCATCTCCAGTGATTTCAGCAACTAGAGTGCCATTAAAATGCCAAGTAAAGGAATCATTTGGGTTTTTATTTTCATCTGGATCTAAAGTGACAGATTCCCCCTCCTTCACTGACTTTCTTCTCATTTCTTCTTGTTTTGTAGCAGAAACATCTGAAACACAAACCAACAAGGAAAACAACTTACTAAACAAACTCAAGAACTGTGAATCTGAAATTACTCATGCTCATCTCGCTTCAGTCTAAAAAAACATTTGTTGATCTGAATATTTTTTTAAAACACCAAAAACCTCCATAATTTGGTTTCCTGGTGATCAAAAAACAAACCAAAAAAAATCTTTTAAAAGTGATAATGTAACTTTTAAGAGATTGCTTTATGAGAAACTGTCAATTTGTTGCACTTTAAATGAGATCTATTAAATAATAAATAAATAAATAATAATAATAAAATAATATAAAAAAAGTATACTAATTGGTGCCATGACCCTGATGGGAGGTGCAGATTAAGGAACTGAGGGTGTAGGCACCGTTGCTTTGAGCCAAGATTAAATGTATATAAATATGTGTGTTAAATGAATAAATGTATAATAGCGTTGTGTGTTTCATGTTCATTGCCAAGTGTTTAAATGTTCATGAGATGGATTGTCTGAGAAAACAAACTGTTCTGGTGCTAAGATCTCTTTAACATCAAGCAGCAGTTCGAAGAGGGAGTGTGCTGGATGTGAGAGGTCCAGAGTGATTTTGCCAGCCCTTTTTCTCACTCTGGATTAGTACAGTTCCTGGAGACAAAGTAAAGCTGTTTCAGCAGTTCCTGTGGCAGGTTGAACTTCCTCAGCTGGTAAAGGAAGTACATCCTCTGCAGGGCCTTTTTAACAACAGAGTCAATGTGAATTTCCCATTTCAGGTCATTCAAGTCACTGTTGTCACAATGCTGTTCATGACGGTGAGTTAGAGGAGAGCAGAAGGTTCCTTAACAGTTCTTGAAGGAGTTCAGCTCCAGGCAGCTCTTTAACCTCCTGTCTGTAAGCAGACTGATCACCATCCTGAATGAGGCCAATGACTGTAATATAATCCACAAACATTAGGAGCTTGAGAAAGAGGACACAACCCTGAAGGGCACCAGTGCTGATAGTAAGTGTACTGGATGAGACTTTTCTCAGCCTCACTATCAGCTGCCTGTGTGTTAGGAATGGAGTTTGATCCACTGAGAGACAGATGTGGACATGGAGAGTTGAGTTCAATTGTAGAAGGAGATTTGGAAGAGTTGGTGTTAAAAACTAAGCTAAAGTCCACAAATGGTGCTTTTTCACTGTGTGGTATGAGTCGACACGGCACGGTTCAGTATGTCACAGCATGTCTCGATCTACTAAAAGTGAACTCCCCCCCAAAAGTGAACTGTATCAAACCGTACTGCACTGGATCCCAACCAGAATCCTCACACAAGTTCTGGACCACAGACGTTAGAGCCACAGGTCTGTAGTAATTAAGTCCTCTTATCTTGGGATTTTTTGGGATGGAGATAATGGTGGAGCATTTCAGATCTGTGAAAAGATGGGGGCCAGCACAGGTTTTCAGACAGGCTGGTGTCACACCGTCTGGGCCTGGTGCGTTTCTTCTCTTGTTTTTTTCTCAAGTCCAGAAGCACATTATCTTCACTGATCAGGAGAGCGGATGTCTTTTAGGAATATTTTTTTTGCCGCTCTTTGCATCCACCACGTTTAAAGTTTATGGCCCACACAACTCAAAAACTCGAGTATCAAAATAATCTCTGAATTTCCTGGTAGTAAATAGGAGCTGAGTGGCTGTTCATGTCCATTTTCTGATTAGGAGACTATCTCTGACAATTCTGATGCACTAGAAGGCAGCATAAAGTGTGCTCTGTCCCAGAACGTAAAGAACAATGTGAGGGCAGGCTTGTGGGAGGCGTGCAATAGTGCTCAGGCTTGATTCAAAGCAACTGTGTCTAGTGTGAGTACATGCTAGCAAAAAAACCCAAAAAACGTTTTGTTTGTTTGTTTGTTTTAATTCCACAATTATCTGCCATGTGTCTTTTTTAAAATGAGACCAACCCTAGGTCTGTGCTCCCAAGCTTAAAATTTTTATGACCTAAGGGTTAAACATAGTTACTCACTATGAACGACAACACCAAAGGGCTTCTCGATTCTGATCCTGTCGCTGATGATCTGTAGTTGATAGCGTCCGGAGTCTGTGGTTGTGGTGTTCATGATGGTCAGAGATCCAGTCTCATTGTCCAGCTTCAGTCTGTCTCTGAATCTCTCAGTGCCTGCATTACACTGAACATCTGTACAGGTCTTATTGAGATCTCCACTGATTTGAGCGATGCGGATGTCATTAAAAAACCATGTAATCTTTTCTTGTTGACTTGTTTTAACATTAGAATTTAACATGACTGAGTCTCCCTCCATCACAGATGCTGCCACTACATCTGTACCAACACCAGATGAACCTGAAGAAAAAATAAACAAAATTACACAACAGAAAAGACCGTGAGTAGAAAAAAGTTTTGGACTCATTATGGAACATGTAAATGAACAGCAGAAAAAAAAAATCACTCATCAGACAAACCTGAGTTTTATCAATGAACCTATCAACCTACGAGATGTAATAAGCATCTACACTGAATTATACTCACTAGTGACAGTAACACTGAATCTCTTTTCAATGCTGATTCTGTTGTTGATGATCTGTAGTTGAAAAAGTCCAGAGTCTGAGGTACTGATGTTCTTGATGGTCAGAGATCCAGTCTTTTTGTCCAACTTCAACCTGCCTCTGAATCTCTCATCACCATCTTTACACTGAACATCTGTACAGATCTTTCTCTGATCTACACTGATTTGAGCTATTCGATTGTCATTAAAATACCATTTAATCTTTTCTTGTTGGTTTGTTTTAACACCAGTGCGAAGAGTGACTGAATCTTCTTCCATCACTGACACTTCATCTTTATCAACAGCCGACATACCTAAAGAAGAAATGAACAGTTACTTTATGAGTGAAAAGTCATTTTATTGCTTGTAACAATATACAAAATGTTAAAACATTATTCATACAATTGTAATAACAGCATAAATGCAGCCATGCCATCTCTAGAGAGAAAAAATGGGGTTGGTGACACTGATTTAATTTGGTAACATGCCTAAGTGTATTCAGATTAAATCTGATTTACAGAAATGTTCAATTTTTATGGAAATAGGCTCATTCTCCAGCTCCCACAAGGATAATAAGTTTAGTTTTACAGTTTTGGAATCTATCTAGCTGATCCCTGGGTCTGGCGATAGCACTTTTAGCATAGCTTAGCATAGATCTATTAATCTGATTAGACCAGAAGCAAAATGATCAAAGAGTTTTGATAAAATTAGAAATTCGGAAAATGAAAAGTTGCGAATTTCTAGGCCGATATGGCTAGGAACTATGCTCTCATTCCGGCGTAATATTCAAGGAACTATGCTGCTGTAACACGGGCGCAGCAGACGCAGTGATATCACACAGCTGTCATCAACATATCCAACATGACCAACTGCTTGCACAGGGAGGTTAGCTAGCTGGGGACTATTTCAGGCGCTGTGGGATATCACTGCTTATTAAGCCAGAATGAGAGTATAGTTCCTTGCCATATTGGCCTAGAAAATAATTTCATTTTCTTTTGGTCTTATGATGTAACTAATCAGATTAATTGATCTATGTTATATGCTAAAAGTAATATCACTAAAAACAGGGATCGGCTGAATAGATTCCAAAATGGTAAAAGTCAACTTATTAACTCTGAAGAGTGAGTCCATTTCCAAAAAGAGGAGTATTCCTTTAATAATTGCAATAATCAGAAATAAAAGATGATAGAAAATGCAAGTGCAGTAGCAATGAAAACAGCTGAAGATCATTGATTGACACATGGAGTTTTATGGATTATTGTATTGATAATTCCTGAATTTATAAAACATTAAATACTTGTCTAAAATATTAAGGTGTGATGTATGAGGACAATTAAAATGAAATTAACCAGAACATGAAGAGAGACTTTGAGAAGTGCACTACTGCACTACCACTAAAACTAAAGCAAATTCATATTTAATGGCATTACTAAAATATTACTAAAAATTATATAAAAACAATGACTTACCACGAACAACAACAGTGTAGGATCCTCCACCTCCATGGACTTTGCCTGAGACCAATACATCATAAAGTCCAGAGTCTGTGATTCTGATGTTTGTGATGATCAGAGATCCAGTATGATCCAGCTTCAATCTGTCTCTGAATCTCTCATGAACATCTTTACAGATTTTGCTGTGATTACCAGTGATTTCAGCGATGGGAATGTTATTAAGATACCATACAATGTCTTCTTGATGGTTCATTTCCATAAGATATTTTAAAATGACTGAATCTCCCTCTGTCACAGACACAGACCCTTCATTTGTAGGATCAAAACCAGAGACACCTACAGAAAAATAATAATAATGATAACACAGAAAAAGAAAAAAAAAAGAAAATAGAAAAAATGTAAATCAAAACAAATGTTCATTGTTTGTTGACCAGAACATAAACTGCATCAAGAAAAAGTTTAATGGTCAAGTAAAATGAAAGTATTAAATAATAAATACAAACCTGACGCAGTTTAGTGTAAATTCCACACATTTAAGATATATTCAGAGAGTTATAACAATAAAATGTCTTACCATACGAGAGTAAATAAATGAGCAATAAGAGCATATTCCAGACTTGCTTCATGTTGTTATTATTATTTTGTTATTATTATTATTATTATTATTTGCCTACAGCGACTACAGTTCAGTTATGTTTTAGTGCTCGGTCATCCCTGCTTCGCCAGTTCATGGCTCCCTGTGTGTGTAGCGTGATGACGTTTCGCTGCGTTCTTTCATCAGAATATGAAACAAAAACCGAGCTTTTCTGCTTATGTTTTTAGTTATGGGCGTATCGAGTTACAACTTCGTGAAGCTTAGACGTTTTTGTAGACTTTTGTAGACAAATATGTGTTGCTTAGGTTTTTTTTTTAATGAATTAATTATTTTATATTTTTTCTATTATAAATAATACCCCTCAATAAGTATGTTTCCAATGCTTCTGTATGGTAAACATAATATAGCCCTTTCTAATAAAATTCAAACGTGCCCTCGAAGATGAAACTTATACAGATTTTGACCACTAGAGGTCACACACAAAACAAGAATGTCTTCGGCAGCTTTTATTATGGTCAATGTTCATCACTGAAAGAAACAGATGTCAAGGACATAGTAAAAGTAGCTCTATTAGTAACAGCCTCTGGTGAGGAGTTGGAAAATGACAGCAACCCGTTTTATCTCTGACATGAGAAAAAATATTGACATAAAATAAATATAGCATATACTATAATATATACTGTGTATATATATATATATATATATAACTCAAAACCCTTACAGTGACAAAAGACAACAAAAGAAAACAAAAGTGTTCCCAAATACTGAGGCAAATCATCTCTATCACACAGTGATATTTTATTAAATAAAGGCATAATTGATCATATTAAGATGACATAAAAATCACACAAACAATTCCCGAACAGAACTAAACGAAAGAGACAGATGGAAAAAAATACCCACATGAAATGAAAGGCATTGGCATTAAGATTATCCAAACCATCTATTTCAGATGTGCATTTTACAACAGAACCAGTGTTGCCAGATTGGGTGGATTTCCACTCAGTCAGGAGGAGGTGAATTTGATTGCATGTCATAATTGGGTTAGTGTACAAAATTTGTCATACTTCCGGCAGTTTTTAAACTTCTACATTTTAGTTTGGTTCATGAGTGAAATGTTTTCAGCTTGATAAAAGATCAGATTTTGAACTTGTCATAGAGCGGGCAAGTGACTCATCTCAAAGTTCAAATGGAAGATACAGTGCAACACTAAGATAAGGGCATTATTGTTCTAGAAACAGTTAAAAACAGAAACGTTGTTTAAGATGGACACCTTTTATCGAATATTGCGGCATCGCGTTGCGTATAGTTAGGACACTGTGTGAGATGAACATACTCTCATTACAAAAAAGTGTGTTTGTTGCTTTAATGAAGTTTATTTTGATAATTGTTTTTTGTCTGCACATGAATCCTGAGTGTCCATAGTGTCCTGAGTGTCATTTCACATTCTTCAGTCCTTACCCCAGATTAGCAATTTTATTTGCATATTTAAGTTGTCCGTGTCATTGAGTGGCCAAACACACCAAGCACAAAAGAATAGCGTCTTTTTTTTTTAACCTTTACCTTTTCTGATCGGCTTCTGCCGTTGCTCTCAAGAATCACTCTCAGTCTTGGGTTTTTGATGCCATATGTAACATCCACACCAGGCTCCACCCCTTCAGTCACGCAACGATCACGCTCAGTTTTTAGAGTTTTAATTACACACACCTGGATTCCTCACCTGTCACTAATCCCCAGCACAATCAAGCACCCTTTTTAAACACACACCACGGTTCATTCAATGTCCAAGCTCGTATTTCGAAAGTGGACTCTAACCTAATCGCATAATACTTACCTTGCTCCTTACCTGCTTCTTTCCAGTAGGATCTGTGAATCTCCCAGTTGTTCCCTGGCTCCTCTGTGTCCTCATCGTCATCCCTGGATCTTCTAGTGGTGTGTGTCTTCTAGTGGCTCCCTCCCGACGTTCATCTGCAAGAAGCCAAAGAAAGACTTTTTAGTTTGTTTTCGTATACCCAGTATTGGATGAATTTCAGTTTGCTCACCTTGGTTTCCTTAACTCATCTGTTTAATAAACTTTCTGTTATTACTTACCGCCTGAGTCTGTCCGCTTCATTACACCATAAGAGTAGATTTTATTACAGAGAGAATAAAGCCGAGATGTCTCTGCCTTTTATAGTTTTTTATGGCGTGTTCTATACATTTACTAAGGGATCACGAGGCAGTCAAGAGGTCTTAATTTAATTAATGTTTAAAAGACAGTAACTTTAAAGATTATCCTGAAGATCTTGATCTTATGGTCAGAGCTTCATTGCTGATCTGTGACTCGACATACAGTATGTAAGCTACATATTTGGAGTCAGAAGTCAGCCAAGACGCTGGAACTCAACTTTCTCGCAAATGAGCATGATCGTCTGAGGTGGATCTGTTTGATGTTTCACCTTAAGTCATGTGAAAAACTAGATGATTGATGTAATTCTTCCAGCTGCTCAATGTTGGTAGCTGTTCTGTAGTAGCAGTAGTTTTTTGTAGTATTTGTAGATTTAATTTTGCAGAGCTTTTAGCATACACGGTCATTCATAAGTTTTGTGTTGACATAGAAATGTAGAAATCCAAGTTGGTCTGGTATTAATATTCTGTCATATCCACCAGGTTCTTGATTGTGTTTAAGATAATGCAGATATAGTTCCAGTGAATGAAAATGTCCTCAAACATTATATTTCTAAACTGGAACTGATGTTCATACACACACTCCTGGTCTGGTCTCTGTTTTGTTTTTCACTATTTATATCACACTTTACAGTCTGGAATTTTAATTTAATGGTTAACCAACAGAATACTCTGCAGAATGGCAAGCATTTCAGTCACAGCATGACTTTCTTCAGTGCTTAATCATCAAGATTTATACTTCTGGACATTAAATTCTTAGAAACAGTTTAGGAAATACCTTTCAATACATCTATTGATTAGACAAAGCTACAAGAGTCTCGTTAATGACCATGTACTTCTTAAAAAAATTTTATTTAACCCCCATCTTGATTCATACAGTATATACACCTTCCTCTTCATAAATAGAAAGACAAATAGTGTTCCGAGGCTTGTTTTCTAAGACATGATCCTTGACCAGCATCTTATATTGATCCTGGATCAACATTACAGTCCAAGAATATAGATTTATCCCAATCCCTACCCCTACCCAAAATGTATACCTAAAATCAGTGGGAAATGATAGCTGATTAACAAGGGTGTAGTACACCAAACCCTGATAAAAAGTCTAATACAGATATTTCCAGAAAAATTATTCAGCAATTTTGATTGGTTGATTGGAATGTTGTTTCAGGATCAACTAGGATGTTGATCTAGGAACATCTTGCACTTTGTGAAATCACACTCACTATGGTGGTCGTAGGTCGTGGGACAACATGCCACCACATGTTGCAACATAACAGCACATGTGGAAAATGCTTTCTTTTCCGCAATCCATGAATCAAACTAAGACACACATCTAACTAGAGGTTATTAATGAGTTCAGTAGGAGTGAGCTGAAGGCTTTCATCGGGTTCACAGTCCACAGTGAATCGACAAATTTACTTGAATATATAAAACTGCTGTAACGTCAGATTTAGGGGTAAGTCTTGGAGAATGTGTCTCATAGGGAATGAGCAATAGGTTTGGGTTAGAGACTTTTAACGGTTTGCTGGGCACACTCATCTTTAGCAGACAGACCAACGTAAAGGTGTGAATTTTGAGCGGGAGAAGTTCCTTTGTCTCACGCAACACCTTATTAGCATGTCTTATGTTGGTGTGGTAGATTTGTCCAATATTAAGTCAAGGAATGGTTAAAAAAAAGAGCATGGTGCAAATTATAGCGACATAATAATCCATTAATCCAGGAATCAGAAGATAGTTGTTTTGATACCTAACATGCGAGAGTTTGGAAAACATTAAGCACTTTTTCTATGTATTTTGTGACTTTTAAGTATGTCTGGGCCACGGGTATAGTGTCTCCTCGTGGGGATGGGGAAATCGTTCCTTTCAGCCTGGAATCTCTTTAAAGCTCAAAGAAAAAGCTGACAACTGTCCCTGCTAGCGTTGGAGAAGATAGCAGAGGTGATAACACTGTTACAATGGATAACAATGTTACAAAAGGGGTGTGCAGCAGCCCTATATATTTTCTCCCATCAAAATATAACATTAGAGGGAGCTCCTAAACAAAAACAATAATATAAGCTATATTTTTATGATATATTCTGAGCGTAGACAAGACGTATGACAGATAAAATGTTACTAAAAAATTCATGACTGATAGAGAATGAGAAACTTACTGTGACAGATCACTCGGGGCGTCTGGATCCATTTGCAGGGCTTTATTGTAAGAGTAGTCAAAACAGGCAACGTTCGGTACATAGGTGAACAGTAGTATCAGAGACAAGGCAGATAATCAGAATCGTAGAACAGGCAGATAAAGTCAGGGCAGGCAGCAGTAATCAGTAATCCAGGTGCAAGCAGAAGGGTCAGGGCAGGCAGCGAGAATCAGAGAATAGATACAACAGTCCAAATCCTAGACCGTCCAGACAGCGACAGAGCCCTCTTAGACCAGACTGACACTGACATCGCCCTCTGAGACTGAATAGACTGTGATTCAGGAACCTCCATGGGCTGTGTAGCCACCAATGAGGCCTCTGGGGATTCTACGGCCGAAACCTACATCTCCAGAGGTAGTGCAGCCTCTGGCGGACCCGATGGAGTCTCTGTGCCACACACTGGTTCCGGAGGTTCAGGCCATGGGGCCTCACAGGCCTTGTGGAGCTTGGATGAATTCAGTGAATTTGGATCACAGACCGGGTCTGGAGGATCCGGCCACCCTGGTTCTGGATCACAGACAGCGTCTGGCAGATCGGGACACTCTGGCTCTGGAACGCAGACAGCGTCTGGCAGATCCAGCCACTCTGGCTCTGGAACGCAGACAGCGTCTGGCGGATCCGGCCATACAACACCCAAATCGCAGACCATCAATTCTTGACATGGCTCCTCATACCGTGATTCGGGAGTAGGACCCGTAACATGCGGACTATGCATCGCGAGGACCTTTTGCAGCTCGACTGGCTGAGAAACCAGGACTGACTGGGTAGAACACGGCCCCTCGTACCGTGATTCGGGAGTAAAAACTTGGCTGGGAACAATGAGGGCCTTCTGCAGCTTTTCAGGCTGCGTAACCGGGTCAAACTGGACACCACACAGCCCCTCTCGCTGTGAAGTGATGGTGGAACCCATCACTAGCGGATCAGGGATCGCCAAGACGGGTGACAGCTCTTCCAGCTGTAAAAAAAACTGCAGTTTATAGACCACGAGTCTTTTTGACGGCTTTGGCACCGCCATCCAGAGCTGGACTGGCACATCAGCTGACATATATAAAGTAGTATTCACACAATTGTAATCACAACATAAATCATGCCACCTCTTTAATGCAAATTAATATAATTAATTCATTCACTCATGAAACAAACATACATGAGTCTCATAGATCAGAAGTAAACTTTAATGGACACTGTGTAGGGACCATGTCGATTGGAACACAGCTCAAGCTGTGTTTTCTTGTTGTTTTACTTCCATAATATATCTTAAAGTGACTGAATCTCCCTCTTTCACAGACACTGACCCTTCATCTGTAGGATCAACACCAGACACACCTAAAGAAAAAAAAATGAATCACGGGACCATTAACACACACACACACACACACACACACAGAAAGGTTCATTCGTTTTTGTTGTTGACTAGAAACGAAACTGTAACAAATAAAAGTCTTTAAATGCTTAAGTAAAATGCAGATATTACAACTGTTTAAGTAATTTACACTAAACCCGTCATGTATCATTGATCTTAACAAAGATATCTATAACAATAAAATGTCTTACCATACCCGAGTAAATACTGTGCATGAGCAACGAGAGCAAATGCTTCATTTTGCAATTTATTTTGCCTATAGTGACTACAGATTCAGTTACGTTTTAGTGCTCAGTCATCCTTGTTTCACCAGCTCGTGCCTCCCTGAGCTGTAGCGTGATGACGTGATGTTTGCAGTGATGGGCGTAACAGCTTCGTGAAGCTTATATTGCAAAGAACTGCAACACTGGTTGTTGTTGTTTCCTTATAAATAATAGGCTGCCCCCCATCAAATGTATGTTTGAAAGTAATACTTTTGTGTTAAGCATAACATAAACCCCTGAAGTTAGTGTGATATCCTGCCATTTTATTTATTAGATATAACTTTGCTTTTGATTTCGGCTGGAAAGCAAGCTGATGTAGGAAACTCGAAAATGAAACTAATACAGTTTTTGACCACTAGAGGCATAAGCAATATTCACACAGAAAACAATGCTCATGTTAAGGTTAATGATCACCACTGAAACAAACAAGGAAAGAAACATTAATACGCTACAAAATAGTCTCTATTATTTCTACTTTATAATCTTCAGATAAAGAAAAACGTCACGTGTCACTTTTCTTTTTTTCAGACAGTAGAATCTGGTATCACATTACTACTCTATTAATAAATATAATACTATATAATAATAATACAAATATTATAATATTTTAAATAATTTTGTGTCCACACTAGGAATTGGACCGTTCCAAGAATCCAGCTATTACATGTATGTGTGAATTTTTTTAATGGCTCTTTCATGAATTCGCACTAGGGATAATTAATAGCTAGTGGGCGATAATACTAATGAGCGTCAATGGGTACCGGCTGTGCTCTTCCCGAAACTATGTTAAAACATCCCTTATACAGATATTTCACAATTGAACAGCTAACTAAAAACACTGAAACAATATTGTAATACCCACATGAAATTGAAGGCTCTTGCAGTAATGTATTTTAAGTATGCACGTTACAACAGAACAAGTGTTGCCAGATTGGGTGAATGTGAATTTGATTATGTGTCAGAATTTGGTTTTGTGAGTGTAAACAAACTTACTTTTACTTGTGAACGTTTTCAAACTTTTACACTTTGATGAGTGAAATGTTTTTAGCTTGATAAAGGACTAAACCTGCAGCTGTATATTCAAGTGATCTGAAGGCTATGTCAAAGAGGCACAGAGTGGGCGAGTGACTCAACTCAAAGTTCAAATGGAATTTACAGTGCAACACTAAAATAAGTGCATTATTGACCATGTTCTATTTTTGAGAGAGAGTCTGAGATGAGCTTATTACTCTCATGGTGTGTTGCTCTCATAAATTGTCTTATTTTGATAACTTGTTTTTGTCTGCACTTGAATCCTGAGTGTTCGTGAGCTGCATTTTACATTCTCCAGTCCTTACCCTTATTAGCTGGGTTTTTTTGTTTCTTTCTTTGCTATATTTTGTATCCATATACCTCCCATATATTATATACTTATTAGAGATGTATTTCCAAGGATTTTCAATTATTTTATTATATCCTAACATTGTATTGATATATTCTGTTATATTCAAACAGATCTTTTCTAACAACTAGCAATTAATCCAATTCAGCAAAACAATGTGAACACACAATGAAATCCACTTGTAAGCGTCATGTAAAATCTAATTTAAAGGTCCATAAAATACTCAAAAATAATTTAATGTTTCTCTTCGCCCTGGATTAATGTGTCTTACAAAGTCTTAAAGTGTAAGACTTTACATTTATTCGAATCAAACAGCCATTTGTGTGTGTGTGTGTGTGTGTGTGGTGTAAAACTTTGTAAAATCAGTTGGCGGTCAAGCATATCAATGATTTATGGTAATTAATCACGTCTGTCCTGCAACTATTTTATGGTTCTGGACTGAATTTTATTTTAAGTTGTTTTGTATGAA
Organism: Enteromius unitaeniatus; assembly: GCA_032359435.1. Taxonomy (NCBI): domain Eukaryota; kingdom Metazoa; phylum Chordata; class Actinopteri; order Cypriniformes; family Cyprinidae; genus Enteromius; species Enteromius unitaeniatus. The sequence continues at coordinate 444,608 of JAUMHI010000029.1, forward strand.
GGGTATATACTGTCAGGTTCATTAAGGAAGGAAGAAGCCCTTCACCCACAAACTAAACCCATATGCACTAAAAGCCCATGCATGGTAATTTGTCCACTCAACAGATCAAACTATGTTTCTATGGAAATCAGACCGCAGCAGTTTCCGCTCGATGCAACATATGAGCTCAAAATACTGTCTCATCTCAGACTGGCAATGTGCGATGAAAGATTCACAACGACTGAATGATTATAAACTATTTTAAAATACATCATCTTTATTTTACCACAATTTTTGGGAAGATTTATACAATATTACATTAAAGCATTAAATGCTTTCTTATAGCATTTAATGTCTTAATAAGAGGCAGAAGTAAATTTAGATGTATCTAAGCAGATCATGTGAGTTTGCATTAGGAAAGCGTTTACATCAGACAGAGCACTGTTAAACAATATGTTTTACATGCTTCTTTTGTTCTGTTTGTGCCAGAGGCATCTGCTTGGTAAGTTATTAAAGAATTTTCTGACATTTTATTTTTTTTCGTTTTAGAACATCAGCTACGGCTGCTTTTCAGATCAAGGGTTTGCATTTGCTTTTCTTCTCAGATCAATGGAATCAAACAGATTGTCAAATTTCTTTATATTCAAGCTTCCTTTCTTCATTTTGCTGAACCTCTTCAGTTCAAATAAGAACCTTAATCTGTATTAAAAGGTGTTCATTTTCTTCAGGTGGGTTTTGTTCACAGACAATTGAAAGACGGTCTGTTACTGAGGGAGATTCTGTCACTTTAAAAACTGGTGCTACTGAAATACATGAAGATGAAGATATACTGTGGTATTTTGGAGGCCAAAGATCTGCTGTAGCTAAAATCAACAGAGAGACTAAAACCTTCTTCACATATGATGATATTCTTGATGGTAGATTCAGAAACAGACTGAAGCTGGATAATCAAACTGGATCTCTGACCATCACAAACATCACAACTGAACATGGTGGAGTTTATAAACTAGAGAAAAGTGGAGCAAAAATGATATCAACAACATTCAGTGTCTCTGTCTATGGTGAGTAGAGATAATTTGCATATTCTCGTTTTATTTATACAGCAACCATTAATAACACACTCACTAATTTATCCATATTTGTTTTTTTTCCTCATGTTTTCAGCTCGTCTGTCTGTTCCTGTCATCAGCAGAAACTCTTCACAATGTTCTTCATCATCCTCTTCATCACAGCAGAATTGTTCATTGTTGTGTTCAGTGGTGAATGTGAGTCATGTGACTCTCTCCTGGTACAAAAGAAACAGTTTATTGTCCAGCATCAGTGTGTCTGATCTCAGCATCA
>JAUMHI010000029.1:446027-463951 GCA_032359435.1 Enteromius unitaeniatus
TCAGTGTTTAGAGTGACAGAATCTCCTTCTGACACTGACTTCTTTACATCTGTATCAGCACCAAAAACACCTGAAAAGCATTAAAAAGAAAAGAACATCTTTGGATGGACAAAAAGATCTTGAAAAGCCTTTAAAGATGTATTATTTACCATATTTAGGTTTTAAATATTTAGCACATGGCAGGATCAATCAATCAATCAATCAATCAATCACTTTTATTTATATAGCACTTTTAACAATACAGATTGTAGAAAAGCACTGAACTTTATCACATAGAAGAACAGAGTGATGGTAATGTATAATGATGAGATTAAACTATTTATATATTAAATACAGGGACTGTCTCTGTAATCAAAATGACGATAATCACTAGAAATTAGGTGTCCCCAACTAAGCATGCCAGATGAGACAGCGGCAAGGAATCAAAACCCCATCCATTAGAGAATGTGATTTAACGTCAACTCTTATGTGTTTTCAGTCAAACAGACACATTTATATTGGATTATTCAGTTAAAATAAATAAATAAATGCCACCAAGTATTTACACAAACACATGAATCAGATAAGTAGCAATGCACATCTTACCTTCAACACAAATTAAGAGCAAGACTAAACACAACATGTATGTAATCATTTTAGAAGAGAGACTGCTGAGACTGGTTTCAGTTCACAAACAGAGTATGTGGTGAAGATTTAGCCAGTGGCCACTCATACTCTTACGAGGAAGTATCAGTAAGAGTTGACCAAAATAGGCTTTTTCTTGATTGAATGTAGCCTCAGGTCACTGACGCTCTTCTTAAACATCTCTTTCTTGTGTAAAAATAACACTTCGTCTGAGTGATTAATACAAGAAATGCCTTGCCACACCAGACTACAAAAAGACCATCAGACTTATTTTTGTTGCTAAGCACAGAAGTCTGTGAGCACAAGACAATTTGTGAGAGGCTTCTAAGTGCGTGCAAATAAAAAGAGCATCTGCTGCACTGTGGTTAGAGCTCTCACACTAGGTCTACATTCTGTCCACAAGAGCCTTATCTCCACTTCATACTAACCGTGTCACATTAACCCGTTAGAGGTCATATAGTTTCTCCTGTAGTTGGAGGTAAGTGGGAATTTAAATCAAATAAACGTCCTTCAACCACTAACTCATGCCAGTGCGTCTTTTTATCCATTTTGCAGGATGCTATCTTCTCAAGATAGTGTTCAAGGTCAATGCTAGAACACATGTTCCTGCCTTTGTGCAAGGAGGAACAGGAGGAGCACTGCAAAATGACCTCCAGCAGGCCACAAATGTGCATGTGTCTGCTCAAACGGTCAAAAAACAGACTCCATGAGGGTGGTATGAGGGCCCGACGTCCACAGGTGGGGGGTTGTGCTCACAGCCTATCACCGTGCAGGACGTTTGGCATTTGCCAGAGACCACCAAGATTGGCAAATTGGCCACTGCCGCTGTGTTCCTCACAGATGAAAGCAGGTTCACACTGAGCACATGTGACAGACGTGACAGAGTCTGGAGACGCCATGGAGAAAGTTCTGCTGCCTGCAACATCCTCCAGCATTACCGGTTTGAGAAGAGATCCCTCAGGAGACCATCCGCCACCTCATCAGGAGCATGCCCAGGCGTTGTAGGGAGGTCATACAGGCACGTGGAGGCCACACACACTACTGAGCCACACTTTCACTTGTTTTAAGGACATTACATCAAAGTTGGATCAGCCTGTAGTGTGTTTTTCCACTTTTATTAAGAGTGTGACTCCAAATCCAGACCTCCATGGGTTAATAAATTCAATTAAAAAGTATTTAATAAGAATATTTCATTCATTCAGATCTAGGATGTAATATTTTAGTGTTCCCTTTATTGTTTTTTTTTAACAGTGTGAATCATATTTGACATGCCAAAGAATACAAAACAGCATCAGACTAAACTTTTGTTGCCAAGCGCAAAAGTCAGCTTTGACATTGTGGGCCAGTGCGTGGGAGGCCAAAGAGCATCTGCAGCACTGTGGTTAAAGCTCATACATAGTTATGTTCACAAGACTTGTTTCCACTTGATAACATGCTAACTGTGTTAGAGGTCACATGGTTTCTTCACTAGATGGTGGTGAGTAGTCTATACTAATCGTTTACTTTTGAGATTCATCCGCTCTCAAACTAAACTCCACTGAAGCTAGTTCTATACCCGTTTAGCAGGACGTTATTCTTCTCAAGATACTGTTCAAAGATAATTACAATGCAAGTAGTGAATAAAACGTAAACAATCTGAAATGAACAAAACCTTAAGGTAATAAGATATAGGTTGACACCTCTGTTACCATCTCTGTCAGCCACAACTTCCGTCTGATCTCTGAGGCAGAAGGGTGCATGTTTACAGATTCAAGTGTACTATATCTAATATATGGTTTAAATAAGATCCAACTTGATGTACTAAAATGCTGTCCAACAACATGTGGCCTTATAATAACACTGCTTTGCAGTTGCTAAGGTGTTCTGAGAATGTTATTGTTATATAATTTGTGTAGTCGGTTGTTCTAGATTGGTAGGGTTATGTATATTTTGCATATAGAATATTTGGCCTTGTTACAGTTTTTACAGGTTGGCTAAAAAAACATAAGAATAACAATCAATTTGTTTATTAGACACAAATACACTCACTCGATATACAGAGTTTCCAGAAGATATGTCAAGCTAAAATATATATAACACAAATTATGTACAAAAATCTCATATTTACACATCAACATAAGAATAATTATAATAAACATAGTGAGCCTTTTATCTCTGCAGAGAGATTTTTTTTTCCACAAATGTGTCCTTATTTTCACAATATACGATATGATCTAGTCCTTTAATTAGTTACAGTCTATTACGCTCATCCCTCCAGAGACGAAAGTTTGGATTGATGATTACGTTCTTCTTTGTCAGTCTGAGATGTTTGTAAACTGTAGCTCTGTTCATATTCTTCCAGGATCTTCACCAAGTCTTTGTGGCCAAACTGCATGGCATCATCCCGAGGAATATTTCCCCATCTGAAAGAGAGATTTGAGCTTAATTAATCACAAAATGGATGAAGCTGAAGATAAATGTGTAATACAAAAAGTTCTCTGTACCGGTCTTTCACAAAAGGGTTGACTTTGCAGGACTGCGTCAGAAATATCACAACATCTGTGTGACCTAAAACAGAGAAGACATAGGTGGCAAATTTAATGTATTATTAATAAAATCATGTTTGAGACCAAAAGATTCTATTATGTTTGCAGAAAACGATGCTACCCTCTGCAGCAGCTATGTGTAGAGGGGTTCGAGAGTCATAGTCCTTCAGCTCCATATCCATCGATGAAAGGGCAAACCTGAGGAGCAATGGAGAAAGTAAGCAATCTAGATTTCAGTAGCACTCAACATTTTGTTGTCAACTGTATAAAATGACCTTCTCAGAGCTGAAACATCTCCACTGTGGGCCGCAAACATCAGATTCACCACTGACTTATTCTACGACACCAAAGCAGCAAATACTTGGTGAGTTCATTTCTAGATCTAACAACTGGTCTAAAAAATAGCTTATGGCATTTTCACAAGCTTCTGGAGTTTAAACTTTAGCTTAGTTCAGCTGGTTGACGTGAAATCTTGATTTACCCTGTCGTCACCAGACTGTCTGCGAGGATCCTGCTTCTTCAGAAAGTGCCTCAGATTGTCATAATTGTGGAAGTTGAACAAAGACACCAGTTCCTAGTTGCAGAATGTGTTACAAAATTAGTTATTCAGACTAAAATTAAGAGGTGAATTTAAAAGTAGGGTGTAAAACCAACAGGATAATGTTTGAAACACCTGACAGAAGCGGATTCCACGCACGCTGTTCCCAACTTTGTCCACAGGGGGCGACCAACACATGACACCCATCACATTTGGCACGACCAGAAGAACAGCACCAGACACCCCGGATTTAGCAGGCAATCCAACCTGACATGTATGAAAACATATTGGTTTGTTACTACAACATGTTTCAGTACGACAAAATTACTTAAAACTTACTATAAGAAGCTACCAGGAAAGTCCTAATATCACATTATTTAGAAATTTTCTGTATATTTATTGTATAAATAACATATGACCTCAAAGACTACACACTTAAATTTATATTTAAGTAAGTAAAGAGCTGAAGAGGATTTTTATAGCTCCAAGAGCAGCACCTAGTGGCATTTTCATTCAGACCAACACGAAAAGAGCAACAAGTGGGCAGGAAATATGCTAATGTTGACGTCAACATCAAACAGCTTGGGATTTGTTATAAACACGACTAATTTCGGTGATTCAGAGTCGACTCTTTCTTTTGAGAGGCAACAACTTAATAAACGGTGCACATTCAGATTTAAAACTTCGCAGGATGTTTTCATTCGCTGTGTCACTGTATGGAAGGTAATTTTCAAAAATCCATAATAGGGGCATTTTAACAGATTGCGCTCTTAAATTTCCTTTTATATAAGCTATTTTTTTAATATAAAGACAGTGTAGAAACAATCCTTTTACTCACATGGAAAGCGAACTGTCCCGAGTAGTCGTACATCCCACAGGAGTGCATGAGACTCAGCGTGTTTCGTACGGCTTCTGTGCTCAGAACTCTCTCTCCTGTGATTGGGCAGATGCCTCCGTTAGCCAATGTGGCGGCCATTACACTGCCAGACTCACACGTGACCTCTATGGCGCACAGCTGTGAGGGACAGAACGGAAATTGTGATGGGATTGCCAGAAGTACTTAACATTAGATTTAACAGTGTAAAAGAGGACCTACCTGGAAATAAAAGTCCAGTGCGTCTATCATATCCGCCCCTTCAGGAAAACACTGTAAAGAAGCCACAGTTACGTGTGCACAGAATAAACAACATCTTTCTAATTTGCTTATACAAAACATGCCAAAGTACAAACTTTCTTCTCTTTTAGGTAGTATCCTATTGCGTAGTTTCTGTCTCCTGTTTCCTTCTCAGACTGGAAACTGGTGAAATGAAATCCCGAAGTCAAAAGCAATCAAACTTGGTGCAAAAAACACGTGTAAAATGCTAACGTGAAAAACATACGTTGCGTTGCTGAAGCCCACGTACTCCCTGCCTGTCATTTTCTTTACAAAGTCCATCACCTGCGAAAGATACTCAACACAATTATATTCTTTATAGACGCGCTATTAGAAAACAGCTAATAGAGAGTTATTTAATAAAGCATACAATTTATAGATGCACCAGGACTAACAACTATGGTAAAGACTTTCAGTCTTTTCCCAAAACAAAGCTAATTTTGTAATATAGCTGTATGCTTAACTTGGAGTTTATTAGCCTTACTTTTTGTCCCCATTAAAGGAATAAATAATCATAGAAGTTCTGAACAACATTATGGCTGATTTATCTTCTTTTTTTTTTTAAATGGCGACATCCGGCAGGTTATAACTTACATAGTCGAACTTCTCGGCCTTGTTGACACCTGGCTGTAGAAAAACAACAGTAAAATGTACTGAAAACTCAGGGAACCTAGAAAGCCCAAGTCACAAATCTAGAGTAAAGGGCACTTTAAATAGACTGGATTCAGTCCAGAACAGTAACACTCCCGCTTATAGCTTCACAAGGTCAGTCTGCCACACGTGCAGCAGATGCACTGGATCTGTCCGCACAGAGCTGAATTCTGGGTCAAAGGTTTGTTAGATCTAATTAATTCTTGGCCCTGGCTGCATGCCAATACATGTGCGTATTTGTTTGGGAGTCGTGAGAGTTGAACACTGTGTTGACAAAACTGTTAAGCTACCGGACACCAAAAAAATCATATAGGCAACAAATACAATTTTATACATATATATGTATTATTATTTTTCTTTTCATTTGTTTACCTTGATGAGTGAACTGATGACTATTGCGCCAGCATTGACCATGGGATTGTGAGGTTTATCTAAGAACAGAAAACCAGTCAGCAGAAATAGATATCCTAGGTAACTCATTTGCTAATGCTAATCTATGATACTGTCCCACCCACTTTCTTCATCTAAGGAAAGTTTGTTGAATTTGAATCCGCTGGGCTCCTTCCCTACGTAGTGGTGGATGCGCTCCGTGCCGTGCTCGTGTACGGCTATGGCGTATTCCAGCGGCTTCACGCATGACTGCAAGCAGAACGGCACCTTCGTGTCTCCCACTGAGTGCCTGAAATCACAGAGCCGATTCGAAAACGTTCACTTCGTATTTTAGAAAAGTTAGGGTTAGCTTTATCAATTTACCTTTGCCCATCGACTGTGCAGAGAGAGACGCCCCAAAGATCAGGACTAAACTTGGTCAGATGGGGAATGTATTTTGCAACCTGAAAAAATATTGTAAGTGAATCCGGCTACACAAATAAAAACATCCTTACCTGTTTAAAAACATCCTTACCTGTCCATCGTGTTGCACTTTTGATGCGTAATAAATGTGATTGATGACGCTCACAAATGCCTCAAATTCTGGAATGATAAACTTTCGCCTGAAAGCGAGACTCAGCAGGACTATGTTGCCACCCACACACCTATCACGATGTTAGAAATGTTTGCAGTTAGTCGATATTTCTTATCTGCAGGAGGTTTGCAAATCTGTATTGTCTGACCTCGCCGATTAATGCTCACTTTCGGAAAAGCTCACGGTCCATCATGACTTCACCAGCTGATTCCCGGACAGCTTTGCGAATCTTTTCCATGCAGTCGCGCAATCTGGGGTCAGAGGTCAGAAGGCCGGTGCTTTTCACTGCCTGTAAGATGGGAAAAGTACTGTTTTTTACTATTTACCTTGTGTAATGCCTTGCTTAGTGCTGTCAAAGATTAATCACAATTGATTGCATCCAAAATAAACATTTTTGTTTACATAATATATATATATATATATATATATATATATATATATAGATGTGTACTTTATATATGTAAATATAATGTAAATATAAAATATAAATATACACACATACAGTATATATGAAAAAAAAAAATATATATATATATATATGTGTGTTATATAAACAATATTTTTATGAATTGTATATGTGCATGTGTATATATATTAAATATACACACATACTTAATGTATTACACTGTAATGTATTTACACTACTAGATTTCACAGCACTAGATGTGTTAAACAACTATTTACATAAATGTAAACAAAAAAGACTAAAGATATACATTAATCAAACATAAACATATCATAATCATACAAAAAAATCTATCTGCTGGCAAACTATGCAAGACTTTTGTCTAATCAAAAATAAATCTTGTTCATACTATACTGTTTTTACTGACTTTCCTTATAAATGATTACATAACCGATGACACAAACCAGTTCCACAAAGTCTGGCTGAACGTTTGTGTATTTTGCCACAGCCTTCCTACGACCGAATCAGATTTCAGGGAAACATGCAGGAGATTGATAGTAAACTGAGCCATAAGATGATGCAATGCGGCAGCTCCCAGCTGTTGCCCTTATACAGTGATAGTGTACAGTAAGCAGACTTGGAAAACTGCTAGTGCATTTGAATCTTGTTCAGTCTTTATTGGCTATAAGTGTGTGTGTGTGTGTGTGTGTGTGTGTGTGTGTCATTCAATAAACTCACAGCAATGAAATGAGACACAGGAACTTTCTCCGCTCCTTCAGTTATAGTGTAGAAAAGCATGTCTTCTAGTCCAGAGAACAGACCTTCATTGGTCACTTGTCTGCTTTAATAAAATAAAATTACACATAGGCCTACTAACACCAAACATACTGTATTTACAGCACAGTTTATTAGTGTTTTTTTAACTATTATTATTATGCATAAGCCTATTTTCAGTTTTATTTTTTTGCAAAAATGACTTACTTTTGTGATAGAGGTTGATCCGTGGATGCAGGGACGTTACATTTTTGACTCCGCCAAGATAAACTGAACGTCCGCTTCGCCACATTCTCACACTTCGAGCTGCTTTTTGCGATCTCTTTTGCCAGTAATGCAATAAATCCGATATTAGGCAGTCTGGTCCTTAAAGAGATCATATTCCAGTATCTCTTAAGACAAACTATAAATTCTAAAGCGTTAAACGCAGAATTAAAACTATTCCGAGTCGGTAATAACGTTGTCTCGCGCGGCTGGTTTGTTTTGAGGCAAGTCAACAGGTGCGCGTGGAATCCGGTAAGCGCCGGAGAGTCTCCGGAGCTACTTTATAAACACTGACATCGCCTAAAAGTTCACTGTCACAGATTACTGGATAACTTTCGACGTACAAACAAACATAAGCGACCTCATGCTAGCACGTGTTGAGAAATTTATGATACTTCTTCATTCAAACGGTCTGAGCTCAGTGATTTTTGCTCGTTTTTTGACTTTTACCTCAAGAAGATACCAGAACATTAAAGAATACAAGTGTATAAGTAATAGGCTCCGTTTGATAACTTAAGGTCAGGGTAAATGGTTTAATAATGAACATGAATTATTAATTATTGTTAAATTTTAAGTAATTTGATTTGCCAGACGGTGAAAGATCATGCCTTTCTAAAAGTACTGAAAAAAAGAGCTTCATTTTTATGGCGAGTTCAGCTAAACACTAAACCAGCATGTGCTGAATTAAACATTTTTAGCTTTCTTTCTAGGAAGAAACTGTGGCACAGATTGCAAGGCACCGAAAATATTCATTTATTTCATTGTGTTATGAATATGAATTCCATGCAGACAACTCTGGCCACTAATCAAAGTCAGTGGCACTAGATGACCAACAGGCACAAACCAAGGCACATTAACTACTTTTTGTGTAATGGTTCATAAATATACAAAATTACTGATAATGTCTAGTTAACTTTGCATCATAAATACACTATTAAATTTACAGACACACAGTGTTTGTAAACTCTAGTTGCTGAACCCAAAATAGAGCATCATCCAGTGTATCGTAAGAGAGAAATGAAAGATGAGAGTTAAAAGTATCTTGCCTAAAATTACTTCCAAATCTAGACACTTTTTGCAGGCTTTGGCAACACTAGCTTCAGCGCAATGTCTACCACGCATGCAGGCATGTAAGACAGAGGAATCCACAAGAGCTTGGCGTCCCAGCCTGCGCTGTAGCGTGTTCTTGGGTGAGCGGCCAGCAGGGCATGTTCCATGCAGTTGGTCACCTTACTGAGGTCGGGGTCACATATGGTGTTCATGATCAGCCTCTGGATCTTGATGTCTGGAGAGATAAAGAGTGTCTAAATGGACAACATTCTTAAAAGCAAAGATTCTTTATTGACGTTGAGACCTTAAATGGTCTTCACACTATGGCTCTGTTAAGAACCGATTGGGGAACCAAAATGTTTCTTCTATGACATTATTTTTAAAAGCGTATGTCTGGAGAAATGGAGAAAATGGTAGTTGGTTTAAATAACATACATTTTATCAAGTATTTGTCTCCATAACTCTCCTTCACTTCAGGGGTCAGTTGGTTCCAGAGGCGATGAAGTTCCTTCTCAATGGGGTCCAAGCTGGTCACTTGCGTCTTGAAGAAACCGGGCTCAATGATGCAAACCTTGACCCCAAAATTCTGGATGTCCCTCCTGAAATTACATCAAGAGGTTTTCTATAATAACTGGTGGTTTCAAAGGTCCAAACTGATATCTACAGCTACATGAATACCATTGTTTTGATTGAAATGTGATACCTAAGACAGTCTGAGAAGCTCTCCACTGCGAATTTTGAGATGCAATACCCTCCACCATTAGCTGCCACTCTTCCCAAGACTGATGCAACGTTCACCACTCGTCCCCGTGCTTTTTTGATAAGAGGGAAGAAGTTCATGGTCATCTCGATCACACCAGTCATGTTGACTTTGAGCGTGCTTTCGAAGTCTTCGATTTTCATCCACTCCGATGGACCCATGGGAAGAGAGCGTCCGGCGTTGTTCACGAGACCCCAAAGTCCTGGAAAGTTGGGAACAAAGATGTCACATGTATTTGAAAACTGATTTCGGTATCTCACCTGAAACTCACCTTTATCTCCAACTTCATTTTTGGTCCATTCCAAAGCCTTCTGAATGCTGGCTGTGCTGGTAACATCTAAGATGCAGGTCTTCAAGAAAGGTCCAGTGGCCCTCTTCAGATCATCTGCACCCTTTTCTGTAAGACACCCAGCTAGGACACGGAAACCTCGTTTGTCCAGGCGTTTACACAGTAGGTGTCCGAACCCAGAGTCGCAACCGGTCACAAAAACGTGCTTCTCAGAGACCTTGGTGATCTCCAGGTTGTCCCGGTAGAACCACACCAGCACCCACAGCAGCACAAAAGCACCCAAGACGTACGTGCATGTACAATTGTTACTGTAATGCACACGAAATGTACAAATTTACCGATTTTGTCGGTTTATTTTATTGCATTGATAGGATTTTTAGTCAAACCGGTTCTTACCTCAAGTACTCATACATTGTTTCTGCCTCCTGAGTGATTCTGCAAAGATGTTTTGTAAACAATTGCTTTTTGGCAGAATTCCAATGACGGGAAAGGAGTGAAGAAAAAAAAACACAACAATGTGGGTGTGATTATGAAGCGTCAGAGTGCAGTTCATTCATAACCCAACATAAACCAGTTCAAAAAGGTATTGTGAACTTAAATCCAATATCAATTAATTGAAAAATACATGATTCTAAAATGTTCTAATTATTTTATTACCTACATTAAATGAATGTAAATCTGGTCAATATCCAGAAATAGTGGGACTCGTTTGTTAAAATGATGTAATATTGTCTTTGGAGGTTTACTGAACATTGACTCATGTGCAAAGCTTTTAGATTATGTAGTCACAGGGCACTATACGTAACACCGTCGTTTTTTCAGAGCACATGAGAAATCTTGAACTAAGGCTCTTATGAAACAAAGGGAGACTTCAGCGTAAAGGTTTGGCGTAAAAAATTAAAATCCATCACTATAAACACTATAAGCTTCTCAAAGCACAAAACCTATTAGCTACAGGGACTAATTAGCAAAGAGGATTCATCTCTGCTACCACATAACCATCTGAACAAAACCAAACATTCATATGCACATTATGCTTTGAGGAATGTGTACTAATTAATTATCAAACAAGCAGAGCTGTTTATACATACAATATATTGCAATTATTAATACATAATTATTATTAACTAAATATTTTATATCAATCAAACAATGTAATGTAAAAATATGTTTATACTAAACAAAAGCCCCCTATGAACTTATTGCACACATTAAGGAAATTATCATTACATTACAAAAAAAATCATAGGATATCACATTATACAACTACTATTAATAATAATTAATAAATTTTATAAAATTAATACAATTTAATTAATAAATTTGACATTTTCACCAGTAAAAATCTTGGTAAAACATTGTCTTTACTTTTAAAAGAGAATCCAGTTAATTTAAAAAAAGTATATTTATTTAAACATACACATTTAAATTAATGTTAAAGCACAATGTTCACTGAATATAAATTCTGCTATCAGTTAAATGAGTCAATTATCAGACTTACTTTTCCCTTCTTGGATCTGGAGCTGGAGGTCCTGAGCGCGTTTGCTGAATGATCTGAAGTGTGTCTGCGTCTCAGATTTATCCCTAAAGCTGATCCCGTCAGACAGGGTCACAATATCTAATCTCCAATCTCACTGTATTGCAAATTAGGCCCCTTTTTTGAGCCGTCCCTACTGGAAAATCCAGCTTGAGCTGGTCTAGTTGCTCAACCAGCAAGCTGTGGTTGTGAACATGGTAGCCGGACAGACCACCAAAATCAAGCTTATGCTGGTGGCTGCATTATTCAGTGGTAGTTTCAATTAATTTGATTAGAAAAGACCAGTCAGATCAAATGACACTGTATAGCTTCTGAAGGATGGAACGTTTGGCATTGCCGACAACTTTGTGCATTGATGAGTCAGAGAGCTGCGTCACGCTGTTAAAAGAGACCTGTCCTGTTGATGGGATGCCCTTGGGAGATTAAGAATTTTTATTCCCCACATTTTAGGATGCTTTTCTTATTTAGGTCAATCGCGGTCGGTTTCTCCAACCAAAATAGTGAACAAATGCTTGCACGTTTAACTTCACTAATGGAAGCTACATCTGTGTGTTTCCAAAGGGACATTTAATTGAATATATACGAAAAATTTTGTTGTATTTGCTCTTCTCATATGGCTGACTTTCATCGCCCACATTTGTCTGATACACCAAAAGCCATTATTTACACACCTGTTTTTTTTTTTATAGCCTACCGATTACACATTGAACCTTACAGACAGACATTGATCATACACAGTAGCTTCTTTATGTTTTATAATATAATTTTAATAACAGAGGTAGCTTACAATACTTATTTTGTGTACTAATATTTTGTGACCGTCCTGTTGACAGCCAAGTAATAAACCCTGTCAAGGTCCAGATACTGTAAGTATGAAAGACATCGTCAAGATATTCCATTTGCTCTCATTGTTATGAAGAAAGAAAACTAAAATAACTACTTTATTGAACAATTCTGCACCGTAGCGTAAAATTAAAACGTCATTTGATATAGAAGGCATAGGCTTAATTTTTAAATGTACAAAAGACATGTTTTTTCATTGTGGATTCCTATGACTCTCAATCAAACTGCATTTGTTAAAAATTACCAAAACAAAAATACAGCTAGCTATCGGTTTCATATTTTATGCAGTGCTGTGGAACAAAACCTGGCATCATGTTGGGACTTACAACCACCACATTCTGCTCTTACTTTTTTTTTTTTTCTCTCGGGTGGGGGTTAGTTTTACGTTTTACTGTTTGTCCTTATGTTAATCCTGAGGCTGAAAGACCTTGTTGTAAAAGTGGATTATGTAGCAGGGTAAGTAGTTAGTGGGTTAAGTAAAAATTAACAAACCGTGAAATCCCACAGAAATGTGTAAAATCTATTTTAGCACACCATTACTTCTGTAAAAGCTAAAAAAGTTCTGGTACTGTATGTTCATTACAGAGGCCGGATAGATATGTTGGTCAAAGCAACATGTTAGAAGCTGGACATTGAATTTGGGGGGTAAAAATGAATGTTCCAATGCAGCCGTTATAACGCAACAGATATTTTTTATTACGCAAGCATATTATGTGAAATGACAATAAAAAATGAACCAAATGAGAAATAATCAGCTCTTCCACCAGTTATGTACTGGAATAAATGAGACACAAATGTCTCAAATAACAGTGTCCAAGTTTCACCAGCAACTAGAGGAAAAGCCTTAGTAATTCTGTCCATGTTGGACCATCAGAGTCCATCTGCTCATGAAGACGTGGGCTGAACCGGGCCTTTGTGCACATACTCCAGAGCTGTCGAGATCGTCCGCATGTCCATCTCAATACTCCGCGCCCAGTTCTCCACGTCTCCGATTTCCTGTAAAGAAATAATCTGCTATTAAAGTTCTCCAACTGCAACACTTGATTCAATATATATAAGAAACCCTGTGTACTTTTAATGCCTGGTTGAAGTTCTCCACCATGTTGATCCACTGGGACGTTTGTTTGGCAAACTGACTGGCCTGAACCTGCAGCGTCTTCACCTCATGGTCCAGCTTGCGCTGGTTGACGTACGCCTGGGCCACCCTGACCAGATGAACATTACAATATTGAATATTTCACCTAAAAATGTATATCTGCTTTAAATGTACTCACCATGCAAGATACAGATGAGTTTGTTTCTTAATGGGAACAATCAGTAGCATCAGTAGCTCACATAAACATCCACCAACATATTTGTTTTTAATTATTTTGACTGTAAACGGTGCATATGAACGTTTTCACTGCAAAAAAACAATATTTAGGATAGAAGATTCGCATTTTAGCCAAAAGCGATGGTTGAAAACGTGTTAATGTTGGGTTTGATTCTTACAAACATGCATCTTTTGGCTTGGTGTGGATTACTTGTGTATTATTGTGATGTTTTCATCAGCTGTTTGGACTCTTGTTCTGACGGCACCCATTCACTGCAATAGATCTATGGGTGATGTAATGTAAAATCTCTCCAAATCTCATGAAGAAACAAGCTCGTCTACATCTGGGGTGGCCTTAAGACATTTTCAGCAGACATCATTTATTTTTTTTGTGTCGCAGTGCTGTTTGCATTCATTTGTCTGTTGCAAGAAAAATGTTCTGTTGCATCCAACCATGCAACTCTAAGCTGCTTTGGCAGAATTTCATCATAACGTCCACACAAAGACTGGGATTATGACCACACTGATCACATGAACTGATCATAATCCTGAGCAACTTTATCAACATATATAACGTATCCAGCTCACCCTACATTGAGATGATCCACCAGGGCTTCTGTTAAACATGTTGCAGCTGCTATGGCCTCTCGCCTTCGTCTTTCTGGAAAGCATCGAATATATAGATATATATATAGCATAGATATATTTTTTATTTCAGTTTTACATTAAATTTAATAAATTAAAAGGTTACTACATGGAATAAGTGTGTATTTGTAAAAATAAATAATAATAATATAACTTTTTTATTTAAACATTATTACATAATTTACTCGTAGTTTATTAGAATTTATCGGTTGTTATTTTTAAATATACTTAATTCTGCACTGATACATCAAATACAAGCAATGTCAGTGACGAAATTAAACAGGAAATGACTAAAAACAGGATTTACGACTCGAATGCAAATGAATAACTATTTTTATTATCATCTTTTCTTAAATGCATTTAGCAGACGAATATTAAAGCGTCTTTATCTTTACTTTTAATATTGCATCAATGGGCCTGGCACAGCTAGTCAACAGAGATTTACAGAGACACCTACCTTGTAACTCTTTCCTTTCGTTTTGTTTCGCTTGGTGTTCTTTTAATAAACGGGAGAGCATTTTGACCATTTATTGTAAAGGAAAATAAAATATGTTCATTTGATGAAGTCAATTTTCTCTAAACGTTTTGACAATCTCTGGACTCACATGACAAGCGTCTCGACAACATACGGAAAGCGCGGAGGAACAAATACGTATAAGGGTATTTTAAAAACGACATTTCAAAACAAAAGAATATCATTTGAAACATAATTTTATATATATATATATATATATGACACAAAGCACTAACAACTTGACTTAATGATAAAAACATCTGTTTTTCATATATCGTTATTTTAATCATAATTCGTACAGTACATTTGAAATGTACTGTATATTGTTTTGTGTTTTAAGTTTCATAGGCGCAACAATCGATTTCTGATGGGGTACAGCAAAAACAAATGATATTTAATGCTTATTTTTCTGTCTAATTTTAAAACGTTTTATGCGTTAACTGAGTTTTACTAGCGGTGACTTTTATTTTGAAGTGTTGCTAAGACTACGCTTTTTCGTCCCGCTGAAACTACAACTCCCAGAATCCTCCGCTCACACGTAAACATCCACCCAGAAGGTAGTACAGCTGGAGCTTCTGAAGCGCTGCCCGTGAAATGACACAAAAGAGGCGCAGACACCCCGCTTCGGCTCGGCGGAGCTCACGGATCTAAAGCCCTTGTCATGAGTAACACAGCCCGGGAAGACAGATGACTTTCACTCGCCGTGAGTTGTTTGTCCGGCTGACGCGGGCCTGAAGGAGGAGATGTGGCCTTCAGCTGTGAGGCTGCAGTAGGAGAACATCAGCTGTTCGCGCTTCAGCGGGAGAAAGAGATGTAGCTGGAGCCGGAAGCACACACTTTAGCGACAGGATGAGTCTGAGGAAGTCCCGGAGTGTCGGAGCGTCTTCTCCGCTCAACGGACTCGGAAAACAAGGTGAGTTTCATTCAGCTTTCATTCATGACTTTACTGCTTCACTTCAAGCTCCGGCACTGAATGCTCCTTAACTCTTATTATGAGTACACTAGAGTTTCACAAATACTGTGTGTGGGTTAAATTAATGACATATATACATACATATATATATATATATATGTGTGTGTGTGTGTGTGTGTGTGTGTGTGATTAATAATTTATGTCTGTATATATAGACTATATATATATATATACTATAAATAAATACTGTATTATTTTGCTACTATAACTATTTATCTGTCTACATATACAGACATATATGTATAATTCATATATATACTCATTTATGTAGATTTAGATTTATACAATACTGAAAATATGGTGAAAATATAGTTGTGTATATGTATATATTATGTGCATGTGTGTATAATTAGTCATTTATGTCTGTATGTGTATATATGTATATGTGTATGTATATATATATATATATAGTGTATATGTGTATATATATATAATGTATATACACACATCTAATTTAGTTATACAGTCTGAAATTTGGGGATTTTAGACAGAAAGAAAGAAAAAAATTGTGAATATAAATGAATGTCTTTCTGTTTGAATATATTAAGGTAAAAGAAATGATTGCATTAATATAAATTATATTTAAATATGTTATTATTTAATAAATATGATATTATTTATTATATGTATATTTCTATATTTATTTATACACACAAACACACTGGGTGTGAGAATAATTAATTTCTGCCTCATAATCCTTTAATTCATTTTGTGGGAGTGTGCTGAGAATTAGGCCTGTTTTTGGCATTTAAAGCTGTCATGCTCATTGTTTCATATTTGAAACACTATTCATAACATCGAAAGATTAAAGAAGTCATGGTTTATGAGAATATCTGTGCACTCTTTATCTGTTACAGACTGCTTGGGATGTTTGGGTCGTGACTGTATTATGTTTTCAGACCAAAATAGTGCAGTTTCAAAAGTCTTTCAAACGTGTCGTTCCTCTGGGAACAGCTGTTTTGACCAAAAAAACACTTGCGCAAATGAAGGGGAAAGGGGAGAGATCTTAGTCAACTTCTCTGCTGAAGCACATGCAGCCCGTGCTAGCTCGGTGTTCAGGTGCTGATCTCGCTCGTCATGCTGACAGATGCTGAGTCCAGGCGGAAGAGGAAGGTGGCGGAGATCTCGCAGGCGCTGAACACGACGCCCGTGGACGTGGCGGCTCTGAGACGCATGGCCATCAGTGAAGGAGGTCTGCTGAGTGACGAGATCCGCCGCCAGGTCTGGCCCAGACTGCTCAACGTGTCTGTAGAGAACATACCCGAGCGACTGGGTGAGAGCCGCTCACTTCCTGGAGAATAAAGAATGATCATTTAATGCAGCTTCCTGCAACAAAACATCTCATCACTGTAACGTGGACACATGTTTATTTATTATTATTAAATGATTTTTAAATATAGCATACGTTTAATTTATTAAATATTATTCATTGCATTAAATGCGATTTGCATTTTTAAACTAACTTTATGCATGTTCAAGATACATTCAACAGACAAATATTTAATTATTAAATAGAATCTACATATGAATTATTAATGATCATTTAATTATTATTTTAATATACTTAAAAATGATGAAATACATCTTTTATATTCAAGATAATCAAGCGCAGTTACCTCAAACAAAAAGATAATGTAATTTTCAACACTATAATTTGGAAAATATTTATATTTAATTATTACAATTATCTACTTTATTAATTATAACTGAATCAAAATGATTTTTATAATTTCTTTAATATTTATACATATTTAAGATAAGCAAATGCAGTTACCTCAAACAAACTAATAAAATTTTTATCACTATAATGTGGACAATTTATATTTAATTATGAAATATGATCTACTTTAATTTATTAATTATAGTGTAGTTCTCTTGTTTTAATATATTGTTTAAAATATTTATACATCTTTTATTTAGGCTCAATATAATCAAATGCAGTTACCTTCGACAACAAACTCATTCTTATGGAAATGTGAAAAAAAAAAATTAATAAAATAAAAATTATATAAAAAATTATATGTGTATATATATATATATATATATATATATATATGTGTGTGTGTGTGTGTGTGTATATATATATATATATATATATATAT
>JAUMHI010000029.1:464051-483128 GCA_032359435.1 Enteromius unitaeniatus
ATATATATATATATATATATATATATATATATATATGTGTGTGTGTGTGTGTGTATATATATATATATATATATATACATACATACATATACATATAATTCACTAAAATATATTTTCATCCTTGTACCATAGTTAATTTGTTCTTAAATATATTATACATATACTTTATTTAAAATAATTAACTTTAATTTTGAATATTTATACATATGCATATTTTAAACTAAAATCACATTCCCATTACTGTAATGTTATAAATACATAATTATTTCATAATGAATTTGTTATATATATATTTATATAAATTATTGTACACCTTTTATTTTCATATTTCTTCTATGTGCTTTGGTTTAAATATTGTAGCTGTAAATCTAGTGTTTCTGTCCAGAGCCTGTCGATCGAGACAATAACAAAGACTTCAACCAAGTGCTTCTGGATGTTCAGAGATCCCTCAGACGCTTTCCTCCAGGTGAGCAGAGCGGTCTTCCTGTGATCTTCAGCTGCTCTCGGTCCGTGTCTGAGCCGCTCTGTGTTTGTTTGCTGTGTTTGCTGAGTGCAGGGATGCCAGACGAGCAGCGGGAAGGCCTTCAGGAGGAGCTGACCGATATTATCCTGCGGGTGCTGGTCAAAAACCCACAGCTGCACTATTATCAGGGTTACCATGACATCGTGGTGACCTTTCTGCTGGTGCTGGGGGAACGCCTCGCCACTGCCCTGGTGGAGAAACTCTCCACTCACCATCTCAGGTGGGACAGCCGCAGAAAAAACAAACATGGCAACACACTTCACCAAAACGCATACGAGATGGGATTTACTTAAACATTTTTCATTTATTTGTATTTTATTTCTTTTTGAAATTGTTCTGCAAAATCAAGCCCAAATCCCACCAAACAAAAATGTGCATTTTAATTCCAGTAATGTAAAAAATATTATTAATGTTCTTTTATTACCTGTTTATATCATTTACATATAATTAAAATGAATAATTTATATTATTTACATTTTGAAATATTTATACATAATTTATTTATTCATGATAATGAAGTGCAATTATGTCCAAGAAAAAAAATCTCATTCGTATCACAGTAATGTGAAAAATTATTATTATTATTAATAAATATAATCCACATAAGATTTAGCACATATAATTTACTTTTACTTATTATTCAATATTTTAAATATTTATATTATTAATGTAGAAGATGGTCAAGCACAAGTACCTTTTGATAAACTTATTGCAAAAAATATATTATTATTATTCAATCATTAATGTGTAATCTATATTTTTATAAACAATTATATTTGTTTTGTTTTGTTTAAACTAATCAAGCACAATTACTTTCAACAAAATATATTATCATTATTATTAGTTAAATATTACTATTATTATTGTTATTAAATGTAAAATACAAACATTGCATTACATATTATTTTTACTTTACTCACTGTAAAATGTATTATTATTATTAAATTGTAATAATAACATGATTTATCTATTCTGCCTTTATTCTGAAAATAAATGGGGTGGGATTTCTTGATTCTATAACACAAAGGACAAATCATCATCTTGAACTGATTTTTTTTTAGTTGATATTTTTCATCCATTTAATCTACATTACAGGGACTTTATGGACCCCACTATGGACAACACCAAACACATCCTGAACTACCTGATGCCCATAATTGAGAGGGTCAACCCTGAAGTGTACGACTTCATGCAGCAGTGAGTTTTGTTTGATTTCTTCATTGAAGCACAATGGTTGGATTGTTTTTTTGTCCCTCATTCATCGTTATGTAACTGTAAAAGCGTCTCCTGAAATAATGATGCTCAGTGTTCTCTATTGGCTTATATAATTTGTGTTAAAAGTCTTTATTTTGTCTGCAGAGCTGAGGTCGGCACCATTTTCGCCCTGAGCTGGCTCATCACCTGGTTCGGACACGTGCTGTCAGATTTCCGTCACGTGGTGCGGTTGTACGACTTCTTCCTGGCCTGTCACCCCCTCATGCCCATCTACTTTGCTGCTGTGGTACGTTTCTGTTTGTCATCATGAAGCATCTTCTGAAGGTCTGAGTCTCTAGTTTCTGGTGTTCAGCAGAAGTGGGTCAGCAGTTTCACTGCAGCTATATTTAGGCGTGAATGAGGCTGTGTTGTTCCGTCTGAATAAATAATTGACACAATCTTTCATGTCGAGAATATTTGTCTTTTGAACAGTAAAGTACTGCATTCTTCCACCTGCGCTCTTCATAAACCTGGAGTTTGATGAAGGTCAGGGACTAAATACTAATAGTTTTATACAGAGTCAATTCCATCACAAAATAAAAAAGAGAAAATCTATATTGCAGAAAGAACATTAAACAGCCTTTTTTAAGATCATTACAATTTTATGTATTGTGGCATTATATACTTTTTTTTTTTTTTGTGGAAATGTTCTCCCTATTTCCTAGAAAACATTATTTTATTTAAATCTTATCTTATATTATTTAAATTTCATTGTCATTGCCAAAACACAAAACATGATATTGTAACATTTTAAAATTCTTTTTTATTAAATTAACATAAAATGAGATATTTTAACATTAAAAAACCTCATTGTAATTACTGTAGTGCAAAACACCTAATTGTAATTACAGTAAAAAAATATATATTATTGAATATTTAAAAAAAAAAGCTATTGTCATTACCATAATAGAAAACAAGATTTTAATGTTTAATGATTAATGTTTAAACAATTATTCTCAGTACCCTAATGGCAAAAAATCTTTTATAACATAAACGAATATAAACCGTATTTGTAATTGTTGTCATTGCAATAATGCAAAAACTCTTATTATCATTACAGTAACATAAAATTAGAGATTGTTTAACTTCTTCCAAGTCATTGTCATTACCTTAACAAAAAAATATTATATATATATATATATATATATATATATAAATAAACATTGTCATTACCATAACAAAACAAGAGATTATGTAAAATTATTTTTAAAAATCTGTCAGTACCATAACAAAAAATATATTATTTAATATTTTTTTAAATCATTCTCATTATTATAACAAAATAAGATGTTAATAATACATATATTTTTTAAATATCATTGTCATTATCATAACAAAAATTATTAAAGATAAAGATATTAAAGAGATTATTTAATATAAAAATGATTTGTCATTACCGTAATGCAAAAAAAGCTGATTGTCATTAGAGTAACATAAAATGAGATATTATTTAACATTTTTAAATCATTGTCATTATAAAAACCAAGATATTTAATATTTAAACAGTATCAGTGCCGTAATGCACAAATACCCTCTAATTAAACATGTTATTGTGATTACCATAATCCAGAAATGTTGTATTAATATAGTATATTTATTAACATAAAATTAAAGTATATTTATATTGTAAAGTAAATTGTGAATATAACTGTTACATTACTGAAATTTTTAGCTACCAATCGTTTTACTACTGTAAAAAAAAAAATAAAGGTTTTAAAATATATGTTTTTCACATTAAAATGTTTTTTAATTTAAAATGTTAAAAACATTAAAATGTTTTTAACATTTAAAATGTATGTTTTTTTTGACCACCCATCGAGATTTCAAGCTATTCAGTAGACTCAATTTCAAACCTAGTGTCGTCATCATCTCTCTCTTTTCAGATTGTGTTGCATCGAGAGGAGGAGGTGTTGGACTGCGAGTGTGACATGGCCATGATGCACCATCTCCTGTCCCGAATCCCTGAGGACCTGCCGTATGAGACTCTGATTAGCCGCGCCGGAGATCTGTTCGTCCAGTTCCCTCCGTCAGAGCTGGCCCGAGAGCGCAATCAGCTGTAAGCCCACTTCCCTTGCTCCAAAGGTTTCCCTCAAAACAAACACGTCCCACAAACCCCTGTCTTTTCTTGTCCAGGACGGCCGTCTCCACCTTTAAAGACTTTGAGCTGGCATCGACGCAGCAGCATCCGGACACGGTGCTCCGGCAGAGGCGGAAGGAACTGCAGCAGCAGCAGCGCTCCCTGGAGGCTCAGCAAGGAACCACAGCGGTCGTCCAGCCCACGGCGCGCCGCTTCATGCGCCTGGCGGTCATGGGGTTGACTGTGGCGCTGGGGGCCGCCGCTTTAGCAGTGGTGAATTCGGCCCTGGAATGGGCTCCGAAACTAGACTTACTCTTCCCATGAAGGAGCCGAACCATGGTGTCTCTTTTTGAGGACTGAAAAATTTTATTTTGCCTTTTTTTTGTTTTTTTTTTTTTTAGTATTTATACTTGTAAGACTAATAAATTAAATAACCTGCGGTTAGTTACTGTAATTAAACAAGTTTCTTTTCCCCATTGAATGAAGCGTGGATATTGAGCACAGTGTGCCACTTCCTTCAGTAGATGATGAAAATGTTTTTTTTGGATGTACAGTACATGTACAGTATGTACATTACTCGTCTCATAAGAATCACCATCTGAGCAAATTTTTGTGTGAATACTTTAAAGCATTCATTTCGTCTTTCAAACAATGATAAAATAAATTTTACTCACATTCAGGATGTCCAAGATGTAGATGTGTTTCTTCATCAGAACAGATTTGGAGAAAATTGACTTTACATCACTTGCTCACTAATGGATCCATTGCAGTGAATGGGTGCCGTCAGAATAAGTGACCAAATAGCTAATAAAAACATCATAATATTCCACACCACTCCAGTCAGTTAATGTCTTGTAAAGTGAGTAGCTGTGTGTTTATAAGTAAATTCATCAAGAGCTAAAATTCGAGTGCTCTATTCAAAATATAGCATTCTCCATTGAAAGTTGAAAGATTGGATCTGAATTGGGAGATAAATATGGACTCTATATTTTGGTCAGAAGCTAAATTTAAAAAATTGAGTTTTTCCAGCTGTTTGGTCTCATATTCTGACGGCACCCATTCACTTCAATACAGCCATCATTGAGCAAATTATGTAATTCTGGTTTTCTCCATCTGTTCAAAACTCTTCTGAATCTTAGGCAGCCTGAGGGTGAGTAAATTTCAGCAAATTATCATTTTGGGGGGAATTATTTCTTTCTGAATTCACATGCATCATTTGTTTAACAGTTTTTAGGTCACACTGAATTGATATAAACCATTTAGTATATACATTATGGTCATTAATACAATTTTTGTTTAAACTGTTACGCTAAATTAAATGCAACAAGTTAGTATTGATGTTTTTGAAATTCAAATTGAATTCAGATCATTTGCACTAGACTGTTTTTGTGAACAATTTACATAAGTAGTTTTTGTTTTGAAGAAGTATTTATGTACAGCGTTTGAAAAACATCATTTCCATAAACTCAATAATAGTTTTCTTATATAAAAATCCTTTGTAAAATTCACGTACAAAACGAGATTCAAACAAAAACAACAGTCTTGAGTACATTTTCATTCAAAATCAATTTCACAACAGCTTTTTAGACATTTATTCAGAAATTTGCTCAACTTGTGGTTGTTTGAGACAGCATGTCCTTTGCTAAAATTACAAAAAAAAAACTAAATATATCGAGACCAAAAATATTTTTCGAGCCCTTGTTTGTAGGATTAGAAATAAAATGTTATTTAGGACCCCTTATGGGCAGGAATCGTATTTATTAAGTGTATGTAAACTTAAGAAAGAAACCAATTAAGAAAGCAGTTAACGAAACGTCTTTTCATTATGTTCATAATTTGTATGTTCTTGTTTTTTTAGGTTATTTTTTCACATTTCAGTTTTTTTTTCTCTCCAAATCACCTTAATTACAGTATTTGTGTGATAAGTGCTGATCTTAGTACCTAGCGTGCAGTTTTCACGAATTTCAGCTGGAATCGAAACCACTTACGAATAACGTTAGCTGATCGACGAACTTGAGATCTCTTGATTCTGGAGTTTGTAAACTTCTCTAATTGACCTCCAGATCGGTGTGTGGTGAATCATGTCACTCAGTTTTTCTTTGTTGTTGTCTAAATACTGATGGTTTCTGTTAAATGTCATCTTCTAAGCTTAGAGTAACACTGAAGTGGAAATTTCCCAGGATTCTAACCACTCGGTTGAAAACATCCTCGAATCATGATTTATTGAAATAACACGCTGCCATCGACACAGTACTACTGTCTATGCTTTAATTTTGTCTTAATTTTGCACTAAAGAACACGCTTCTTGCTTAATTTTTTGCACTTTGAGAGATTGTCGTAAGTTGTCTCTGGTTCGCTCGAGTTAACGTGTCACAGTCGACCATGTTGCTAAATATGTTTGAATTAAAAGAAAAGAGAAATTCTGCATTGGCTTTCACGTGAATTATTATTTGCACTGCGAGTTGACTTATTTAATTGAATTGAATTAGCATCCGCTCTATTTTTGAATACCAGGTTTATTGAATCATAAAATATCATAAACATTTATAGTCAACAACGTACTGAAAATGCTTCAGCATATATATAAAAAAAGCAGTATGCGAAAATATTTTTAATGATCTCTATTGCATTTAAATGAACATAGAATTATGTTGTTTTCTTCCATATTGCATGTTGTGCAATGATTTACAACAAAAAATCTTTAGATTCCAAGCTGAATTTCCATTAAAAAAAATCAGGATTTAAACAATATTGCTTTCATTATACAATAGCATTGCACAAAGTCCCAGAGCATCAGTTTACAGAAAAATGGTAGTGATTTAAGACCTTTTCACGCATATTTAAACAATGTCTCCGTTTGTAATATCCCATGAAACCTCTGAAATTTTAATTTTGTAAACATCTGAATATTTAGTCACAGAACATATCAGTTAACTACAGATATCTGCAATAATGTGCCAGTGATATGACAAGACATACAAGCATATTAAAGCTATAATCGTAGACTGTATGTTGCACTTCAGCCCCATCTGGATTGTTTTAAGTGTTTTTCCTGCTCTAGCGCAGGTCTTTGCTTGTTATTCAGTGGCAGTTCTGGCAGCGTGGATGGCAGAGGGCTCCGTTGAGCCGACATTTGCAACCGCCTGAAGTGTCTCCAGCACCCTGAGGAGAAAAAAGCAGCTCCAGGTTAGCCGAGGGATGTTTGTGAATCGCTAGTGGTTTGTGCAGTTTAGAGTCTGACCTGAGGTCCCCATCGGGCTTGTTTGGTCACCCAGCAGATCTCAGTCTTACACATCAGACAGCAGATCCAGTCACAGCCGTCCTTCTTCTGGACGATCACCTGACATTTGGGACAGTTCATCGCCTCGCCGTTGTTCAGGAGTTGCTGGAATAGATAACAAATATTTTACTGTTGATTCTTGTTAGTGTACTAAAATAAAAGCACAAGGATGAAGAACAAAGAATCAGACGTAAAACGCAAAAAGTGTAGCCTGATTCTCAAACAAGGGTTTTTACGAATCTGCTTTTTTAACTGAATGTGTTAAGATTCCTGAACAAGTGACTCTTTTGAATCAGACTGCTTTAGTGAATCAAATATAGTGTAGTCCGATGCGCAATTAACTCTTTGCATTCAGTCAAATTCATACAGCAAGATCAGACGGCAGGTTTTTATCCACAGTCGCGAATTTGCTTTGCGCGAATATCGCATAAAACATTTGTGAACATTTCCATCCAATGTGTCAAAGTGAACAAGTTTGTCACTTCCTGATAAACTTTGAAGTTTTGCCATCTCCCATAACGCCAAGTTATTCGTTAGTTAACCTGTTAAAAACTAAAGTACTAGTAAGATTTTTTTTATAATTTCACAACTGCCATAATTTCAAATATTGACGAAAAAGGCCAACGTATGCAATTTTCACCCACATCCAGCATCTGCGCGGTCTGTCGGGCAGCGTCGTCATTCTGCGCTCGAATGCGAAGATCATCCTGGTACTCCTTGCAGTTCATTCCCTTGTGAATAGCCTTGACATGCACATGCAGGGTTCTTTAGGTCACCACTAAATGCACTTCAAAACTTTAAAGTGATAGTTCTCAAAAAAACATTTATTCATTAACTACTGACCCTCATGTCATTTCAAACCCATCTTCGGAAGACAAATGAAGATATTTTTTATGAAATCAGAGATATCCATAATCAGAAAAGGGTTTTACCAAGATCAAGGTCCAAAAATGTAGTAAGGACGTCGGCAAAATAGTCCATCAGTGGAATTTTTGTGCGCAAAATGGGATCCTTGCTGTCTATGCAAGGTCTGAGAGCGCTCCGATTTGAACAAAGGTCTTACGGGTTTGGAACAACATGAGGGTTACTGACCGAATACTAAACCCTTCAGCCAAACAAATGTTGTGTTCACCTTGCAGAGGATGCAGTTGGTCTCGTTGCAGATGTCACACGTGAACTCATTCACGTCGTCTTCGAAGATGCACCAGCCGGCGCAGTCGGGCGTCTTACAGTGGTAGCTGTTCTCACTGCGGGACTCTGCGATGTTCAGACGCAGTTCTAGAAACTTCTGGTGCTCTTCCTGAGAGAGAAGCTGGCAGGAAACGTTAAAGTTGGGTGCGTTTTATTAAGTGAACAGGTAAGCGCAATGATTCAGTGTTAAATAACTCTGCATGTGAGATCTTACTGATTTGATTTCTCTATCTTGAAGCTTGCAGTTACAGGAATAAGCGTTGTCTCTATAAGGACAAGCCACCTCGGCATCCATGCAGTTCAGAATCGTTGCCTTCAGACAGTCCCTGCAGGATATAGAAAGCTGTATTTCAGTGTGTTTGGGAGCTGTGGAACTTCCTGTTTGTAGTTACAACAGATAAATGGTCTCCCAGCACCTGCAGAAACTATGCAGGCACTCTCTCAGCACGGCGCCCTCTCCTGGCTCAATGGTGCAAAAGCAGATGGCACAATCCAGCTCATCCACGTTCCCCACCAGACTGCGAGCATCCGTTTCCAGCATCTGTTGGAAGTTCCTCTGCCGCTCCTCCTTTACAGACTACATGGAGAAACGGACAGCCCATGTGCATTATATTTCCATTTTTTATGCAGTTTTAATAAATGAAAAAAGGAAAAGCCACTGTTGTAAAATATGCTTCCTCAAGATCCTCTAAAAATCAAATCATTTTAATTTGTCCTAGAGAAAAAATTTATTGTATAACTTACATTATATATGCAGAATATGTGTGTATCATTTATAAATAACATCTAATTACATAAAAATTACATTTTTATTTTTTAAGTGACTAATAATCACTAAAGAATATATTTATATATTTAATATATAACTATTAATATTGATTAATATTAACTATTAATAATACTGAAATAATTGTATTATTTAAAAAAATATTTAACATAGTACTTTATTATATTAATAGATATATCTAATGACTAATTAGGAACCAAAAAGATCTAGATTTTTCTCTAAATTCTCAACAGGATCCATAAAGATCCACATTTCACCAAAAAATTAAAAGATAAAAAAACAATCCTCATTTGGATTTTTTTATTCATGCATAAAATTAATTAATTTGCTTTAATGATTAAAACATTCGTTTTTGTTCACTTGATCAATAAACTTTTTGCTGGAAAGCACATCCATATGCAGACACTCTAAATGTTCCCCATATTTGGTTTCAATTCATCTTTTTAAACAATAAAGCTTTGTTGATGCAGATATAACAGTATGTATCTCCACAGTTTGCTTCCCGGATGTGAACCTGGAGTTTTTGAGTTGTTTTCATCCCACGGTCCGTTTTAACAGTTCACTGTAGTCCAGTATGTTAAGGTGTCTTCTCAGCTAACCTGCTCATACTGCAGGCTGGCGAGCTCCTCCTGCTGGAGTCTCCTGGTCTCTGCCTCGTCCGGCTGGTACAGGTCAGGCACTGTATAGTTGTCAGGTCTCTCTGTGCCGCACATCTCACAGCCTGGACGGGTCGGTTTATTCAGATACGTGCAGCCAGAACACGACCAACCAACCGGCTATAAAACCAAATAACATGTTTAGAATAAGAGAGAAAGAGAGGGATGGATACTGTAGAGATAGATAGATACAGTATCTCACAGAAGTAAGTACACCCCTCACATTTTTGTGTACATTTAATTTTGATCTTTTCATGTGACGACACTGAAGAAATGACACTTTGCTACAATGTAAAGTAGTGAGTGTACAGCTTGTATAATAGTGTATATTTACTGTCCCCTCATAATAACTCAACACACAGACATTCATGTCTGAACCGCTGGCCATAAAAGTGAGGCCCTTAAGTGACCAAATTGGGCCCAAACACCCTATTCGCACAGGATTAGCATTACCTGGTCACCTTGAGTAATTGTAATAATTGCAGAGGTTGTCCGTGACCTTAATACTGTGCGAATCGTCCATATCTATGTAAAAATTCCCCCACAAATGACCTACCAAGCGAATGCGCCACACAAAGTTTGGATTTGGGGTTTCATTTCTAAATCACACGAGGTCTGTAGATAACACTACTCCCATGCGAATAGGACTAAAGTGTCAATATTCTCTATGGACGACCTTTATTTTTCAGCACTGCCTTAACTCTCCTGGGCGTGGAATTCACCAGAGCTTCACAGGTTGTCCTCTTCCACTCCTTCATGACTACATTACGGAGCTGGTGGATGTTAGAAATCTTGTGCTTCTCCCACAGATGCACAATAGGGTTTAGGTCTGGAGACAAGCTTGGCCAGTCCAGCACCTTTAGCTTCTTTATCATAGCAGTGGTCGTGCGGCCCAATCTCTGAAGGGAGGGGATCATGTTCTGGTTCAGTATGTCACAGTAAACATTGGCATTCATGGTCATATCAATGAACCATAGCTTCCCAGCGCTGGCAGCACTCATGCAGCCCCAGACCATGGCTCCTCACCTGGTTGCTTACAGGCTGACACCCCTTTAACCTAACAATGCTGGCAGCACTCATACGTCTATTTCCCAAACACAGCCTCTGGATATGACGCGGAGCACATGCACTCAACTTCTTTGGTTGATCCTTTCTCAGTGGAACGACGCTGTATGGTCTTGGCCACCGTGCTGCAGCTCAGTTTCAGGGTCTTGGCAATCTTCTCAAAGCCTACGCCATCTTTACGTAGAACAACAATGCTTTTTTTCAGATCCTCAGAGATTTCTTTGCCATGAGGTGCCATGCTGAACTTCCAGTATGATGACAGCAAATTAAACACACCTGCTCCCCGTTCACACCTGAGACCTTGTAACACTAACGAGTCACATGACACTGGGGAGAGAAAATGGCTAATTGGGCCCAATTTGGATAGTTTCACTTAGGGGTGTACTCACTTTTATGGCCCGCGGTTTAGACATGAATGTCTGTGTGGTATACAAGCTGTACACTCACTACTTTACATTGTAGAAAAGTGTCATTTCTTCAGTGTTGTCACATGAAAAGATATAATAAAATATTTCCACTTATGTAGGATATTATAGATAGATATAATAAAAAGGATTGAAATGAAAAGATTGAATAACAGACCATAGGTTTGGGAGGTAGAGGAGGGCGGTTATTGGCTCCTCTGGCGACGAGTTCTGGTGTATGATGAGGTGGACGATCAACGATTTCTTTTATATCTTTATTAAGAAGGAATAGTGGTTCAGTAAACTGCTATTTAATATACAAGCTGGTTTTTTTTAATCCTAAATATAGGCCAGATACCATCAATCCGTTTGTCCTCTCTCTCTTTCCTCTCTTGTTCACGCGTCAGATTGGCGGCCTTGGCAGTGAGGAGGAAGAGAAAGGCCGAATCGCCGTTGTTTCTGACCCCGTAATGAAACAAGGTGTCTCTGTCCTTGGCGAGACGCTTCCCGATCACCCAGCGCTGAAGGGCCGGGTGGAAGTTATAGTCACGATTGATCTGAAAAACAAATTTTGGAGTCAATCCCTCGAAATCGCTGCCTATAAAATAATCAAACATAGATTTAAATATAACAACAGATATATGTGCAATCTAAAAACATAACAATACTATGTATGTTTTCATCGATATTACATAAATAAAGTGTATTAAATATTATTTTAAATCATTTAAAAAAAGGTAAAATTATCGCATATAAAATTCAAACATTTTAAAGGTCATATATTATTGTGATAATGCCTGCATCATTCAGTGTCGTATAATATTAATTAAACTGTAGTATGTGTCGGTAACAGGGTTGAAAATTTTTCATAAAATAATGATATTATATAGCCATTATATATATGGAGATTTTAAAAAAAGATATATATATATATATATATATGGATTGCACCTAATTTATTTATTTTTTTTTAAAGTGGAATGACCATTTTTTCTTCTCTCTATTTACCTTTTCTTTCAGCTCTGAGATGGTCATGTAAACTGGCACCATCATTGTTAAAGGGATGTAGACATCTGTTGAGCTGTCTGTCACTCCTACTTTCAATCTGCGTTCATACAAAATAAAACAAACCATCACATCTAGTTACAGTCCCCAGCATCAAGTGTTCTCCACCACAAAAGAACCAGTCTTACAGCATACATACATACCTGATACTGTCTTCAGAGTACACTTCAGGATTTAATTTCACACACACTGGAAGATTTAGATCCACAAGTCGATTCAGGTATTTGCTGGCTTCATCTTTGTCACTAGAGTTGACTGCATCACTCAGCATTTGAGCTGCATCCTCCGCTGAGATAGCAAAGATGTCACGTTAACACGGGTCTATATATATATATATAGATATATAGTGTGAATAATACGTTTACTCACCTTCTGTTATATTTGTAGTGGCATCTAGGGCGGCCATACTTTAAACTTGAAACTTAAAAAAAAGAGAGAAAAGCAAAAAATATTTTGAATAGTTCGTAATAAAAACAAAAACATCAATATTTTTATTATATTTTAAATATAAACATTATACAAATATCATGTTTTTTATATTGTTTTTAAACAGTTACCATATTTAAATAAACATATTCAAATATTATATTAAAATAAACAGTAAATATCATATTTATATTTATTTACATTTATATAGTTAAAAAAATAATATTATTATATTACATCCAAGTATACATTAAAGTACATGTTCAAACCACATAAGCAATACCATGACAATTTTTGTAGATATTAAATCCCCATCTTACCATGCTATTTTTATATACGCAATGGATATATGATTATAATGAAGGGCAATTCCACGCAGTAAATGTATACAATACATGCAGTCATCCCCAAGGTGCTTTTTATACTTCATGTAAAATCATAATAGAAATTACTGAACATAAATACATAAAAGCGTACGTGTTTCTAGCCTTTTTGCAACCAACCAACCAACGTTAACCGCAACAAATATTCAAGCACTCGTTCAGCTCCAGAGGAGAGACAGCGACAAAACATGTGGAAATAAACTTACCGACCATAGGACAACAATATTTAAAACACTCTTCGTGCTCGTCTTTGTATTTGAAGCGATACAGCGTTGATTAACACACCCGAGCTCTTCTCGAAAAAGGAAAGTTTGCAGAAATTAAAAGTGAAACGAAGTGTATCAGGAAGTCTAACAGAGAATTGCGCAACTTCATTAAACAGATGCGGAAGACATTCTCAGGTTCAATTCATTTATTTCTATTGTGTAGCATTTATTCAATACTACTACTACTACTAATAATAATAATAAAAAAAAGTTTTAACAAAAACGAGCAGGAAAAACACAAAGAAATAAAATTAACAAAAAAATAATCTGTCTAAAATATTGTCCGTCATCACGTTATTGGCAATTTCCCTTTTGTTGTTGCTGTTTTGTCATTCATTTATTGACTTTTATCGTGTCTCGCGAGATTTCACAACGAGAGCCTGCGTGGCTCCGCATGCTGTGAATCAAGGGCAAACGCGACCTGTTATTCTGTGAGTTTATCTGTTTTCTGCCCTTGTTTGAGCTAATATTAAAATACAGCGTGTTGTTTCACATATCGGCTATAGACTCTTCAACCCGCTTCAAGTTATTACAGTAAAAGCTCATGCAGAACTAGCACGTGAGCTGGAAGACATGGGGGCTGCCATATATGCGTGGATTACTCTAAGTGTTCACCAGCGACTTTACCAGCATACAGATGATTATACCATGTTGCTTTGTCACATCTTGTTACTGGACGGTTGCTATAATTGTCCTGAATGTGGAAGCTTTTGATATGTTCTTGCAGTAACCTTCAGTGATAATTGATCTGAATGAATAAGTTGTTGTTTTTCTTTCTTTTAAGCACACTCGCCGAGCCTCTGAAAAGATTTCAGTGTCCAGTTATGGAGGAACCTTCCAGGTTTGAGAGATACGTGTACAAAAATGCATCGCTCTACCATTATATGAAGATATCTCTGTAAGTGTCAGGTCAGTTTTGATCTGGTCATGTTTAATGCACTGTTTAGAATTAAATATCAAACCAACTCATTTTTTTTATTTTATTTTTAGAGTTTTGGAAAGTGGAAAGAAATCTATTTCTGATGCACAGTTCAAACAATTAATTATCTGTGGACTCAAAGACCTGTATGGAGAGGTGAGCGCATCTCTCTGTTTACAATTTAAAAGTTATGATTCTTTACAAAATAATGCAATGTATCATGAAATTGTATCTGTGGTTTGCTACAATTCGTTATTTATTTTTGCTACAATTCATTGTTAATATTTTAATTTTATTTGTATTTTTTTTTGTTGTAAAAGGCACAAAAATAGACTTTGGGCTAGCAAAATACATTAAGAATTCAATTCAAATAAACCATGCCAAAATGTAAAATAATTATATGTAATAATATTTATAGCCTAAATAATAAATGCGAACAAATGAATGCATGACTAATCAATAAATTCGATTTTAATTTTGAATAAAATAGTTTCATGATCAAATCTGTTGTATAATAAAATAAAAATAACTGGAAAACATGTAATTCTTCTATATTCTTTACAGTCCGTAGACCATTTTTCTCTGTTGTATATAATATGAGCTGTAGTAATAATGATTTTCTTCTGTATGGCAGGTTGGAGCTTCTTTTCCATTTGATTTGCTTAAGTTTGATCATAAAACACTGACCGGGATACTGAGAGTGAACAACAGGTAAGACATACGCCTAAAGCAAGTCTCATACGTTTAGTGTTTAAACATGGCTTCCTTGAAGTACTGTTTATAAACGTGGAGAAACCTCAGGGCTCAAGTTTAGGACCATTTTTACAGCAGAATCCTGAGTATTTTCTGAAATTAATAAGCTTTTATGGATTTTTCCGAACCATTTTGCCCATTTAACCCTGTTCTGTTGTTTCTCAGCGGGCTGGTGAAATTGTGGAGTGCATTAACGTTACTGGGATGGTATCAAAATGAGGCGTGTGCGTTCAGAGTCACCCAGGTACGTTTTTTCCCCAGTGTTGAAGCTGATTCAACTTGACTCTGTCCTGAGTTTGCAGTCTGTTGGCACTAGATGTCAGTAAAAAGCTTGTGGCCCAATTGTAAATCTGCCAGGAATGACTAGACACAATTTTAACGTGACCATTGGCTTTCTGTCAGCCAAACTGCGTCAGATTGCTGATGGGCGGTTACTGTGGCAGCTGTTTATCTCATATTAGTCACCGTACCCCGCTGAATATCTAAAGGGCTAAATGCATCTGTAATTTTCTTCATTGCAGGTGTCGCCGTTTTTACTAGCGTTGTCTGGGAATAGCCGTGAGCTGCAGTTTGGAGACCAGCTGATATTGTGAGGCGGGCCTATATAAAATTCCTTGGGGAGAAAAAATGGCATTTCTTCTCAGAAGAAGTATTTTCAGCAGAACTATATACCAATTTGCCAACTCAGCACTGACGGTTCCTGCATCCCTCACAGTAGGGCTTCACAGGTCGCTTTACGTGGGTGAACGGGCCTCACTAAACAAAACATTCAGTGCCAGAGACGTCGCTCTTTTTGCTGAGCTGACGGGGGACACGAATCCTCTGCACCTCGACCCTGAATATGCCAAAACGACCTCTTTCGAGACTCCTATTGTTCACGGAGTGCTGATTAACGGTCTGATCTCAGCAGTTCTGGGGACCAAGTTGCCCGGGAACGGCTGCGTGTTTCTCTACCAGGAAATACGCTTCCCGGCGCCCCTCTACATTGGAGAGGAGGTTGTGGCGGAAGCGGAGGTGAAAAAGATCAAAATGTCCTTCGCTTTCATTTCCGTTTCCTGCGCTGCCAAAGACAAAGTGGTCATGGAGGGAGAGGTCATGGTCATGATGCCGCAAGACGCACAACAATCATGAGGAATTTGAGGCTTTTTTATGCGCTTCCAGGAATTAAAAGCTCTTTCTTGCTTGTTTTTGTTCTTTTGAAATGTAACGCTCATTCAGAGATGAACTATTCCCTGTTTTTTGTTCTCGGAGAAGCAGCTTGAATAAATATAGTGTCTAATAAATAAACTTCGTTGTTTGGTGTGGGCAAAAACTGGCTGTGTCTAACCTCATAAAGGAGATCCTTTTCAAATAAATTTAAGTAGTTATTTAAAAAGTCAACTTCAAAGCAAAATTAGTTTCACTTTTCCCCAGTATAAGTTTTTCAGATAACCTTTATCCTTACTTTTCTCATTCTTTCTCTTTGGGTTGGTGGAAAAACTAATGGTACCTACATTAATAACTGACCTGCATAAATGTGCTATTTCAGACCTTTGTTTTAATATTTGGCGCCGCTTTATGTTTGTACAGTGCAAATATATGCATTTCTGGAAACTATAATATAATGTTTAACCCCTTCATATTTGTAAATTATGGAAATAATGCCATTATAAACACACAAACGAGAACTCACCGAGTGCTGTTTACTCGAGTCACGTTACTCCGACTGGTCACGTGACGTTCCCTTCACAACATTAGCGTCGCTGCTAGCAGCTTCGCAAAGAAGAAACCCTCGTGTTACAAAGTCCAAATTAAAACTGATAACAACAGGGGCGCAGATAAACTCGAAAGTGCTTGGTTTGTTACTTTGTGAAGTTTCATTGTATTCCGAGCCCCACGGTAAATACTATGACTGATTTTAGCACTGAGCCTTATGAGGTTTCCTGTTTGAGGGTAACGTTGTTTACCCAAATATGGCGTCACTTCATTTTTATTACAACAAGAGCTATATACAAATGCAAATCGCTTTTTTGTAACCTAAAAAAGATTCAAATGCAATTGCACTCGATAGTGCGCACTACAGAGTGGACGGGCTCCTCTCTACTGAAACATCTACGTCAGATTTCACTGGCACTTTCTGATTCGTTTCTCCCACGTTGTCACAAGCACAGACGCGCAGTGAACCGTCACATCCCTTTACCGACCGAGGCGGGCTCTCGGTAACCGAACCCTGTCGAACCGGGGCTGTTTGGCGTTGTTTTGGTCCGGGATGGCGTTCATGGAGCAGCAGCCGCAGCCGATGTCCGGCAGGAAGCCGCCGCTGGACGACACCGTGCCGCTGATCTCCGTGATCGAGGCCAGCCAGAGTTTACAGTCACACACGGTAAACGGCACGACCGGAGCGCTGGTTCTGCTCGCGTGGAAGCGATTAAACCGATCCGCATCCGTCAAAGCGTTCGTGCTGCTTACGGATACGCATTTAATGATAGCAAATACGACTGAAACCAAACTTTACGTGGCGTATGGCTTTATTTGATGATTAACCTTGTTGTTTCTCGATTATTTGTCGATTAGTATCAGATTGAGCTCATGTTTTGTCAGTATAAGATGAGTTTATGTTGTGGGGTTTAATGTTAATGTCAGTACGTTTTGTAAATGTAACGTTAGCCTAATACATATATATATATATATATATATATATATATATATATATATCATCAAATAGCATTTTATTTTAAACATTAATTATAAGATTTTGCCAAAAAAAAGTAAAATATTAATGAAGAAATATTTATTTATTTGAATATGTATTTATTTGTGATATAATCGACTTTAAAAGAAAGTGAGCTGTAATTATTAGCCTGTCCACTTTGTTGATTTCGATTTTATCTATCAATATATTTATTTGACAAAAATAAAAAACTAGTATTTATAAATAGGATCTCTCATGTGACGTGTAAACAATAATGCATCCATTCATGTTGATTTAGAGGCGGAATAGAAAATTAATGATTTGCATTTGTGCAGAAAGACATTTCCTCTCGCTGTGAAAGCAAAGCCACAAGAGACGAGTGTTTCCTTTCACATTTATTCATATGTTCATTTC
This sequence comes from Enteromius unitaeniatus, assembly GCA_032359435.1. Taxonomy (NCBI): domain Eukaryota; kingdom Metazoa; phylum Chordata; class Actinopteri; order Cypriniformes; family Cyprinidae; genus Enteromius; species Enteromius unitaeniatus. The sequence continues at coordinate 482,186 of JAUMHI010000029.1, forward strand.
TTATAGTTATTCGTATGAGAGTGCAGTCTAGTAAACTGCTTTCAGTTCTGCAAAGTTTACAGACTGTTTTTTTTCTTTTATGTAGTCAATTCAGGGTAGATGAACAACTAGACCGTAACCATCTGTTATATGATTGCTTATATATATATATATATATATATATATATATAATAAAATGTTTTAAATTCATATTCCTCTTCGCGTCGGGTCCTGATCACATTGTCTGGGCTTATTTCTGCTATAACTACCTTCTGCCTCTACATTATCCCTTACATAATGTTACTTTGAAAGCTGAAAGTCACAATGTTGATGTGTCTTAAGATGAGTGTGAAAATATACCCCAATAACGGATGTGATGTGGAATAGTGTTGTGGATGGAAACTGAGCGCCTTTGCTCTGGTTTTACTCTGATGGAAACTATCAGGTGACTTTCTTGAAGGAGAGTCAAACATTAATGTGAATAAGTGGTTGTAAGCTTCAGGGTCAGCGTGGGGTTTTTGGAGACTCTGTTAAATTTGGTCCTTTCACTTCCTGCTTTGGTCTTGCTTCATAATTCGAGTGTGAAAACCACAAATCTGACGACATGAACGGCCAATGCTCTACAGAAGAAAAACTAAACAAAGATGGCTTGTTAGGCGGGTTTCCAGTAGTCAGGCTGAACTAGTTTGGTGTTTCTGAGGGTGATTTGGGGGTGAAGACCAGCCGAACCTGTTTGTTTTTCAGCAGCGTCTGTATATTTCTCTACTTTAATGTGTCTTTGCTGCTGTAGATTCAGTCCTCATTGTTTGTCTCTATTAACAGGAGTACATCATTCGTGTACAGAGGGGCGTTTCTACAGACAACAGCTGGACGGTCAGTTAGATCTATCTATCTATCTCTCTATCTCTCTGTCTGTCTGTCTATCTGTCTGTCTGTCTGTCTGTCTCTCTGTCTGTCTGTCTAT
>JAUMHI010000029.1:492960-518155 GCA_032359435.1 Enteromius unitaeniatus
CAATTCAGTTTATGAATGATTACATGATATAACTTTTTTTAATACTGTATCCTAAATTGTGGATAATTAAGCTATATGTCATATGCTGAAGTACATTTCTGGAGTGGTAAAGATTAAAAGAAAACGATAACATGAACCGTACAGAACCGAAAACCGTGATACAAATTGAACCCTGGGTTTTGTGAACCGTGCCACCTCTAGTTGAGAAATACAGATTTCAGCATTATTGGTAATCTGCGTGTGCATTTTCCTTGATAACAAGCAAGTTGAGTCAAACCACTTAAATATCGTATCGCAATTTTTACCTTAATCGCAATGTGTCATTTTTCCCAAATCGTGCAGCCCTACTAGATGTGATACCTCACCAGAGCCAATTACCAGTTCTTGATTTAGGCATGCTTACTAGCTTATATTACCCCTTAGTCATGTCAATTTGGTACTGAACTACAAGACATTTTTTGATACTTGATGGTATCAATTCGCTTGGTGCTTAAAAAGTATCAAACTCGATACCCAGCCCTAGCATTGAATCAATGTCATTGATCTCTAAGGGTGAAACATCAGCTTCAGCGTTACCCTGGTAATGCATTGCTTGTCGATTGAGTGGAGCTCAGAGCTGTGGCAGCTGAATTAAATAAGTAAATACCTGCATTGTATCAATGTAATGTTAAAGTGTTAGTTCACCCTCAAAGCATCCTGTGTGTAAGACCTTCTTCTTTTTGATGAATCCAATTGGAGTTATATCGAAAATCCCTTGCTCCTCAAAGCTTTATAATGGCAGATGGTGGCACTTTTTCTAACAGTCCAAAAGTAGTAAAATAAAGCACATCAATCCATAATAAAACGTTTGGTTTTTGATGAAATCATAGAGCTATCTGACCCTCCATAGACCGCAACGCAACTGAGGTGTTCCCAGGACCAAAAAAATGTAGTAAATACATCAGTAAAACAGTTAATGTGACATCAGTAAGCATGCACGTGTACATAATTTGAGTAATGAGCGTTGTTTACACATGAGGGAAAGCATGTTTATGCGTTGTGATATGATGTAACTCATAATGTTTAATGCTGTCTAATATAATACTGAGGAGGAAAAAGGATTATAGAAACATTTGAACTACGGGTTGGGTAATTAAAAAAGTATTCTGGTTATTTGCAGGTGAATAATATAAATCACAAATGATTAACTACATTTTTAAATCAGGCAGAAGATCAACGTTCACCTGATCAGGAAGTTGCGGTTACAGGAACCATGACATTCCAGATAAAGTTTGAAAGGAGTAAAACCGTTGGTCGTTTTAGCTTACTCAATAGAATTAACAAAGACTTTGTTGAAATATAAATCTTTATTTAAAAGCAGCCCACAATCCACATATTATGTTACGGTTACCCCTTGCGGCTTTCAACAAGTTTTGTTTGCTCTTTCATGCAGTGTGGACTCACAAAAAACTATTTTTAGCCATGCAGTGTGAAGAGTCACTTCAGAAACATGCCAGTGTCACAATCACCAGCATTGACTAGAGCGATAAGATCCTGTGCCCGTGGAGCAAATTGTGATCAGTTCGTGAGATCAGCCAAATATTTGAGTCCCGATCAAGCCATAAAATGTTATAAAGTGCCGCTAACGATTTTCGGTTGATCAATGAAGCATCCCAAGAACTTATCGTTAACCAATTAACAGTTTTGTACTACAGCATTTTTGCTAAATGAGGAATTCACCTTACAATTCACTATGTACTTGGTGCAGTATTTTATCACCGGCACAGTGCCAAATTTCTTGCAGTAAAACATTCAACAATCCTTGCAAATTCTTTCATATGTGGAATTATTTCCAATGTTATAAAAATATTTGTTTGTTCAATAAACTACATTATAAAAAAATTACTAAGCGTTTGTAGATTCAATGTCCATCAAACGCCTTGCTCTTAATAATAGATATTTTAGAACTGTTTTGAAGAAGAAAGCAGTGAGTTCAGTTCCTTTTTCCACGGATATTTAGAGAGATTCTTAATAAATCTTAGGGAATTAGAACAGTTAGCGAAAATAAAAATCTTTTATTGTAAGACATTTGAAGGTGTATTCACACCTTTTTTGTTTGGTTCAATCAAATTCAAGTTTGTTTCCCCCTTGGGTGCGGACCTTTTGGGAAAGTTTAAATACGCACTGAGACCCAGCCGAAGAGGTGGTACAGTTTTAAACACACTCTGGGTATGGTTGAATGAATGAACCAATGAATGGATGACATTAACATTGCTCCTTTTGCAAGTGAACCAGAAATTGTAAATGAAACAACACATGTGCTAAAGCGAACTGCACCAAACAAAACAAAAAAAATCAACCTTGTATTTGGTCCAAACCAAAGCAAGTGAACTAGCAGACTTTTCTGGTGTGAATGGACCCCAAGTCTGAGGTTAATACTTAACATAGTACTTGAACACCTTTAAATGCCCATTTCACAGTTTAATTAATTCTCAAACACAAAAAGGTCTTGAAACAGATATTCATAAAACTTTGTTCGTGTGGAATAAAAGCCCTACAAGCTACTTTAGCATGCTTTATTTAGTGGAGTATAGTTGAAGAGCACTTTTGAAGAACCACTAAAAAACTGACAGTTCAAACCTTATAAACCAGGATGTTGTGATTAGCTGAGTCAAGGTACTCTTTTGACTTAAAGCGAACAATAAAAAACATTGTTTTGCCAAACTCCATCAGTCAGGACTGGCTGGGATAATTTAGAGCGAGTAGTTTAAATCTAGGTCAAGGTCTTTTTAGACAAGCAAGTTATAGATAACACTGTTGGACAACTACCAGCATCACTGTTGTGTGCTTGAAATGGGACCACCTGTTTTTTGATAAAACAGTAATATATTTGCTAGTGTTGTAAATTTTACACTGATTTTCATATTAGATAACATAAACTGTAATTCAAGTGTGTGGGGTTTTTTTTTTGTTTTGTTTGTTTGTTTGTTTTAAATCATCACCTTAATTTCCTTTTCATATTCACAGACACCTGAAGTCCTTATGCATACCAGCTGTGAAGGGACACCATGAGTTGTGAAGAGCAGGGCATGGGGAAGGTAGTCCATTCCTGGGCCAGATTTGCCCCAGCTGGAGAAACTGCCCTCGAAGAGGCTCTGAGGGTCTTCAACCCCATGTCCAAGGATCTGTCAGACACAGAGAGACAAATGGTGTCCTTTCTTCAGGAGCTGAGGAAAGAGGGAGCCAAGCCTGTGATTTTGAGAAGCAAAGATGTATATGGATACACGTCTTGCACCACGGAGCCAATCTCTTCCAGGATCGGCAACAAGGTTCAGAGAGTGCAGAAACCTAGCAAGAAGCGAGGTCGGAAAGGTCTGAGCAAGTCTAAGGATGTGAATTACGCGATGCTCAGTAGAGCGGCAAAGGACATTCTCCAAAACCAACCCAAGATCCTGCTTAAAAATCTCTCAGTGGACAGTCTCAAGCAGAACGTTGCATCGGCAATGCTAGATAAACATTCAGTTCAAGCGCAGCAGTGCCTCAAACTAACAAACATAAAGGGGTTGACAGGAGGCCACACCGCAAGGTTGCAGATTCACTTTGGTTCGGATTCTAAAAGCACCCCCAATTTTGCTCTGGCACGGCCACCGGATCTATCTGGGATTCCGCACTCTCCAACGGAAAATGGCAGTCAGATGTCAAATGTAGTTGCCTTGGACAACAAACGCGTTTTGTCATGTCCGTTTAAAGTAGACGATGCCCTTATTGGAGACTCTGCCCCAGTCGTCTGTCAAAATGGTTTCGGTCTTAAAGATGGTAGCATTTATAAAAAGATGGAAACCGTATCAGGTAAACCTGATGTGATGAGCAGCGGTCTGGACAATGGTTCGGTGAGGAGACTCCGCTTCCAAAGCTATAACTGGTCTCAGTCTACACTCACCAATGGCCAAGATGTTTCTAGACTGAATGGCAATGGTCTTGAATGGAAGGTTATAAAAGTGGACGATTCGGTCACAGATGAGGAGGTGAGAAGGAAGGCACAGAAAATCTTGCAAGTTAACTTGTCGCCTGTGATACAGATCCATCCCCTTGTTGACTCTGTATAGACTCTTTCTGGGGAGATTTTTTTTTTGTTTCCTCTTAGGTTTTCTCGTTTAGTGGAAACAATCCCTAGGTTATCTCTAGATGGGAGCATTGCAGTTACCTCCAATTTTGCATTATCATCAAGTAGTTACTGACATCATAATCCAAAGATGGGATGTTTTTTTTCTGCTCTCACAGTATTTTGTTTTCCCGACACATCCCAACCTACCTTTCTTTTGTGTATTTTTATCCAACTTCTGAAGGATTTGACTGATGAACAAACCCTTATTTATGACTATGCAGTTCCCGGAATGTTCCTTGTGTTGGAATACTGTGGGCATGGACTGCTGTCTCACTGGATCATGGGAACAGACTGAATTTGTAGAGTCCTTGGATCCTGCTGATGTCAATGTCACCCAGGGACATTTTTGACATCAACAGTTTAGGGTTTTTTTTGTAATATGTTAGTCTGCCGGCATAGACTGCATATGATATTTTTGTTTAGACTCTAACATGTTCAAAATTGGGGGCACTTTTGCATTTTAATTTAATTTCAGGGCAAAATAAATGGCCTTATACTTTGAGAAGAGGGAAATCTAACTGAATCTTTGTACTTTTTCCTCCTTGATGTACTTGTTTCTTCCTGCACTCCATTTCTCAAATGTTTCCTTTAATGTGCCAACCCTGGTTTTCCTTTTACAGTTTTTTTTGTTTTGTTTTTTTTTTTGATGCCATGACCACAAAGAATTGCAAAAAAAACCCGCTTCATTTTCTGAGTTCTCAGCATCCCGTCGAGCAGTGGACTTGCTTGTCCATTGATTGAACGTACCTCAAACACTTGAATACGAAAATGTTGTCCTCATTAATCCTGCAGATAATATCGTTCATTCCATACATCCATAAATTGGTTGGCTCATGTTTATGTTTGATGATTGCCTTCTACCCATTTAACCAAATTCTGTAAATTCCAAATTGATCTTTTAATAGGATGGTTTTGATCCAGCATTAATTGGTGGTAGCAAAATGGAAACAGAAAAATTTGTTTGGGTTTTCTGTTAAGTCTTGCTCAAGGAGTTAATTGTTCTGCTTTGCCAAGATTCATTTGAGGATGAATCATGTGCATAAAGCAACCATCTTAGGCAATATTTCTGTGCAAAAGAAGGAAGAGATGTATGATTAAGTTGGCGTTCAGCAACACGTAAGGCCTTTTGGTTCTCATTCAAACTGAAGCAGTTCATTGGCACCATAGGGCAAGTATTGAATTATAATTTTTTTTTTATGAATTTGACTTTCAAGTTAACATATGGGTTTCGTTTAAAAAGAAAAAACACTTCATTCACATGCAAAATACAAGCAGAATTTGGTTTCTTGTTTTTATTTTCATCCAGTTGATTCTGTGACACTCAAAAGCTGTAAATGTCAGTGTTGTATCTTTAGTTACTGTTACCGAGTTGTGAATTAAAAATATGTTTGAGAAATGTTTAGTGTCAGCGTGTTAGTGTTTTTTTAAGAACGTCCATCGTTGGTGGAGAAAAAAAAAACATGTTTCAAAGACATATCCATTAGCTGTTTCATGAGGTCTGTGTATAGTTGCATTTGTATGACCAATGCTGTTTAATCTCATTTTAGAAACAAGTAGTTCCTACTATAAAATCTGACTGGATAAGCTACGGTAAAGCACCTTTTTAAATAGCTAATGTGCACACCAACAAACGGCACAAATTCAATATTATATCAATATGCCAAGTTGCTTGGCAACCGTAAAATGACTTACTGTTCGGTAATGAACTTGGCAGATGTTATTTAGCAGATGAATAGCTTATTGTGATTATTGTTACTGGTATATTTAAATGTTTATAGAACATTGGTGTGTGTTGCCATATTGATGTTGCTGCCATGGTTAAGAGGGGTTTTAGGCACTGTTTGATATACTGAACAACACTTCTCAAGTGTTAAAAAATGTAGTTAGACTTGGTTTTTCCTGCTGTATTGCTGTGCAAACTCTGAGAATAATTAGTATAAGATTGTTGTTTATTTTTACTGCTGTATCTTTAATTTTAGATTATTTATAGTACCTTTATATATATTTAATATTTTAAACCATTTCTGTTTTTTAATTCAAACTTATACTGAAATATATGCAACACACACAAGTAAGAAACTAATTTATTCAATGTTTGGTTCTTTTTACAGTTATAGTCCCTAAAACATTCACATAATCAAACCAACCAATGTAGCGCTTGCCTTCATTCCATGTTCATTTTTAAAAGTCTGGGCCTGTATTCATTTAACATCTTAAGGCTAAAAGTAGCCCTTAAGACTTAAGATATTTTTGCTGGAAGAGTATTTCTCAAAGCGTTTTCAAAGCTCCTAAATTCGTGAAACATTAAAAGTAGTGAAGAAAACTCCTAAGTCACTAAGACCAGGCCACAAACTATCCTAAAATGGTTGTTTCGAGCAATTTGCCTCGGCATGTAAACATTTTACAAACATTTGATAATAATGAGCTTTTAAAAATGTCACCTTTGGTTTTGTAGGTTATCTCACTCCAGAATTTACAGATTATATCCTTATTTTCATGAACCAGTTGCGCAAGAAGTAACAGCTGTTCTTGCATCTAGTTGCATCTGGTTTTCTCTCACGTTTACATGTCCTACCTTCAGCTATGATTTATCAACTCCATTCCAAAGGCTGTTTATATGCATATCCACTAATTGTTCACAAGAAGCATACAGGTAAAAGGCTGACAATTAGCTAAGGATATACTTGTTTTAATTGGTGATATTTGTTGCCATTACCTTTTTTTTAACCTTTATATGAACATGGCTACATAATGTCGCACTCTACAGTATTTCTATGAATAAATCTCTGAGAGATCATTGGATGCATAGTTAGTAAGGATGCTGACATCATCAACAGCAATGAGGTCAACCCCGCCCTTACTCTTAGAATGACTTCGCTCTATTCCTCAGTAAAATATTGTCTTAGCAGCTTTGTGAATAGGTTTTAAGAGAGCTAAAAAATTGAGGAAACCACTTAGTGGTAGTTCAGTAAATAAAATTAAAAATCTCACATGCCACTGAGCAAATTCCAGACAGGAAGTAGTATGTAGGTTAATGAAATGGGAAGGACATTGTTTTGTTGCATATCATTTCAAACATTTGTCATGGATGATTGCTGGGGGGTTTCGGTGGCATCTTTTAATAATTGACATTTACTGTAGTGCCTTGTTTTCACTCCAAGTCCATATTTTAAAAGAAAATAATCTACTTGGAGATAAGTAGATTTTAGTGAATGCAACATATTAGTGCCTCTCTTTGATATTTTATCCAGCTCCCTGAAACCATAAATCAAACAGGCCCACCACATTTTGTCAACTATTGATAATCAACTGAATGTGCTCATAGTGGCTATTTATAAACAGTATTGAGTACAAACCGAAATTCTAACTGATTAGACAAACAGCGTTAGCACCATACTAGTGCCAACAAGTGGCTAATCCCCATCAAAACGTTCAGGCATTCTTAAAGTGAACCTTTCCTTGGGTGTACCCCAAAGCTTATGACAATAACTCAATCTGTTCAAGAATTATGCTCATAAATGTGGCATTAATTGGTCAGCTCAATCAGAGTCAACCATTAAGAAAAATTCAGATTTGAGAAAAATTATGTATGAATCTGAACAGTATTACTGGGGTTAACGGCAAGGTTAAGGTTTAGCATTTGGTTCTGCATTGAATCCATAATTAACTTGATTGAGATGACCAATGAAAAAGTGTTTGTGGGTGGAGTTTGTGCTTAAATGGTTTGGGAGGGAAAAGATTACTTTACAAAAGTAGTGTTTTTTTAAACAATTGACTGTGAATCCGATGACATTAATGCCTTGCATTCCCAATTGGGCAGAAACGTTGCATTGGTTAGGGAGTACTTTCTGACTCTAGGACTTATTGTTTGTGCTCAAAGATGTGTTTTTATCAAGAAAGATAAAGAAGGTCCTGGGTTATCACACTAACAAAAACAGTTCAGCAGTGTGACACATTAAGTGTGTAGGGATTGAAGCAAGTCCACCAAACCAACACAAGGCCTAAACGTCTGTTCTCATCACTGCATTCATTCTTTGGCATTTGAGGAACTCTATAGCTGGCATGAAAAAACTTCAGATTACTGAATTATTGAAAGGATGGCAACTTCTTTTTGGAGCAAACATACGCCTCTCGGTGGCTCCTGAAGGCCTCTGGGACGTCTGTTCTGGGCATGTGGTTCTGGTGGACGGCCAGTTCTGGCAACATTCATAGAAACCGGTGGCGAACATAATAAAAACAATTTAGTTTAGCTTTTTATCATGTAATCTGCAATATGTTTTGAAATCAATGCGGGTCATTATCTGCAACTCAAAATGAGTTATCTTTTATACATCTTTGCTTAATGCAGTGCTTGGACTTCTACCTAAATCATCTTTGGCCGAACGTTTTGTTTTCGTGCCTAAGGTTGACGTTTGCTCACTGAACAACAGGTGCATTTTTTTAATAGATTCATCTCACCCAAAGTGAGCAAACTCTTCAACACCTGACCCCCCTCTCCACATTAACTTCAAAGTTTGTCTTACAGACAAGCACCACATGCCATCTTGATTACATTGTAGTCTCCTCTTTTTACATTTCAAAGCAAACACAATGAAAGGTGTGACACGACACATTTGTTTGTGACCCAGAAGCCGCTCTGTCTAGAGTGGGGATGGGTGTCGTGCTTTGTTGCAAAAGACCGCGATGAAAATGGGGGGATGGGAGATGAGTGGGACTGGGAAAATGGTGGAAGAAAGCCCAGCTGTGAATTCACTGCAGTCCTCATTAGCCCAGGGTCCTAAAGTCCCCATGCTAATTCCCAAAGTACAAAAATTAGCACAAAAACATTACTTAAAAATCAGTCTACAATATATTTTAAGAACTATACAACTGTTAGCTCTGTTTTTTTATGACTACTTTTATGAGGCCTAACACTCTCACTGTCAGTGATTAATGGACTAAATTATCACTACAATCTTTGCAATGCAACGCTGCATTGATATTAATCAAACATATCATCCCCATAATTAATCAAAATTTCTCTACAATTTTTATGATGTATTAGCTTGAGCTGCTTTACATACAGTACACAGTCCATTTATGCTGTATTTTTGTATGTATATGTAGCTATGTTATCTGTTTGTGGCTTCTGTAACGGTTACACTTTTAAAAAATTAAGACTGAAGTTTTAAAATCTCTTAATGATTTTGAAAAGTTTTGAATTCAATATCAAATTTTGTAGAACTACAGCCCAACCTCTGTCCACCAACCTTAATGATAATAATAAAAATTCCATACTAATTTTGTTGACAATGTTGTATTCCTGTCAAATATCATTGAACAGATTGTTTTCCTCAGGGACATTTACACCCATCTCCCTCTTGGGTTCTTCTTCAGTCATCTTTAGTATGATCGAGCAAGACAAAAATACCCTTCTATTGTGTCGACGAGACCTATGGGATTATGCATTGCAGTTGGAGACATTAATTAGACCCCAGGTTTAGTCCCTGGATAGCTGATTTCCTTTGCCATTTTTCCATGAAGAAAACAACAGGTAAACTAACAAATGCAAGTGATTTTAGCAGATATTTTTATTGAACAGAAGGCACCACGGTTGGCTGATGTTGTCTAGGACATAATTAGGGTATTTAAGTCTGTTATTTTTAGGTTTAACCATACAGGCGTTGAGGCCTACTCCTCTAGCCAGGCTCTCCAGCTGATTGCAGGTAATGAAAGGGAGAGGAGGTCTGCGCTGATGTCTGTGCTAGTCAATGAGGTTGGGTGTGTCTGTGGCAGCTGAATCCTGAAATAATCAAACATTGATTAGGACAAATGCGTTTGACCAGTAGTAACCATCTAAGAAATGCATGCACTTAAAATGACAAGCACATAGAAGGATGGTTTTTTTAGATTTACCCCAAATGGCTCTGAAAATGCCCTGTAGCCACTGTATAAAGGGTTTGGGATGGATATTAAAGCAGGGTTTCCTCCACCTTTTGTGGAACCACCATCTTCATCATCATTCTGTTGAACGATAAATAAGACATTGATTCATTTCGAAGGTAGATTAAGATACATCAGCAATTAAATGTACCTTATTTAGATTTCTGGGAGGAATCTGGGATTATAAAGACAGTCCCAAACTTTGGAACTGAAAATAGATAGATAGATAGATAGATAGATAGAACAATAATATATACAATGATAGATAGATAGATAGATAGATAGATAGATAGATAAATAGATGTAGAAAACTCTAGAAGAGTTAGAGTCAAACATGTAATTTACGGTAAAGTGTCTTTGTTGTTCACCTAAATATCTGGAGCTGTATTAACACACCTTAAAATACTGGAAGCGAAAGGCATCATTCTTGTGCTTGAGGACATAGTATGCGAGTCCAGCGACAATAATAACTATGGCAAAGACAATTAGCACAGTGGTGACTGCGACCCCGCTGGACTGTGAGATCGGAAGAACTGCTGGCACCTGAAAATCAGACACCACCACTGAATTAAACAAATTCACTGGGAGTTGTAAATGAAGTCCTATGCGTCAGACTAGACTGATGTCCATGTTAGTCAAACAGGATGTTGACTTGCTTTAGCTAGTCTGATGAGTCATAGTTGTTATCATTGTGTAATGATGAGCAAAAATTATTTTCTATGAAGTCACTGCTCAACAGAAGGCTTGGGTGTGTTCTTCAATTTAATCTACTGGTGTTAATACAATTACTCATGAATCTGGACATCCATAAAGCAAAGCGGTTCTCCAATATGCTCTACTTACTGGAACAGGTGGAGCTCTGAAAGGCCCATCAATGACATGGACCAGACCATTGATGGCTGGAATGTTCCAGGCCAATATGACCTTCTTATTCACCAATTTTTGAGGTTGAGAGTCCTGTGAAAGCAATACAAATATAAAATTTTCTTGACTGTACAGTAAATGTGGCCTGAGTGGTGCGAGGCTGCTAAGGTTTGTGTACCTCCGTCTGACCAGTGGAATTGGAGGGAACTGTCACGACTAGATTGGAGCCCAGACGGGACTGGATTATGGTGTTGTGCTTCAAGTCTTCATAAAAGTGCAGACTATTGATGCTGGATATATGATACAGCAAATCCCTCCATGATAAGGTCTGAAAAAGTAAAGGCTGCAGACTCAAGGCCAGCGGAGAAAGAGCGTGTTCATCTAGTTCCTACTTTCATTGTAAGTTTTCTTCCTCTTACTCAGAGGCAATTCAAAAATGTTCATATCAGAATACATTCTGACTTATATCAATAATCACCTTGTTGGCAGAGAAACCATTGTTTTGAGGTACAAAAATGGTTATGTTTAATGATTTGTCGGACAGGGACTTCAGCAGGTTTTTGCCCTCCTCACCATCCTCTGCAAACTTCAGTAATGTCTAGGAAGAAATCAGCGGGAAATGTTTGACTCCATTGTTATAAAATTACATGGATATTTCTCTACAAACAGGACTTAGTTTCTATTGACAGCAATTATGTGAAACATTTTTTAATTGGTTTCACTTTAGTTGATTTTCATTTTTTTGTTTTTTACCCTTTTCTTTACTAAAAATGATTGTAACAAATCGTTGTTATAATTAAGGTGTAATTGGTAACTAACTTTATGTCTGTTGCCTTCAACTACAAAGCCTGTTCCTTAATGACATCCTAATGGCAATTATTCTCAGAGGGAAACAACAGTACATGGCTACTTACTGTGTAGAACACAGAAAAATTGGAAGTGCTGGCAACAACCGAGGCCAAGTCTCCATTACAGAAATCCCCATTTCCAACGTATCCAGGTTTACATTCACAAGACACCTCTGTATAAGAAAAAAATCGCCATAGTTTTTTACATCAAAAACTGATCAGGAACAGTAAAAATTTTAAATTACATTTAAACTAAGAAGCATTTCCTGATGGTCATACCCTTTATCCTGTAGCAGTACGCGTCATACGGCCAACTGGCATTAACTGGCTCTTTGTACAGAACGATACCAACATGATTATCACCGCATTTAGCAGAAGGAAACCGGATCGGATAGCCAGCTTTCTTTCCGTCCATCCATCCTGCCACACATAGATGCATTCCCAACTAGAATGATAAAAAAAAGCTTTGTTTCATTAGTGTGAATTAATCAGACATTACACCAGGAATAGTTCATCCAAAAATCCAAAATATTCTGTCATTAATTACTCACCCTCAAGTAGTTCCAAATCTGAATGAATGTCTTTGTTCTCCCGAACAGATATTTTGAAGAAAGTTTTTAAACAGGCTGTTTTGGTCACCATTGACTCTAATAGTAGGGGAACAAATACTATGGAAGTCAATACTAAGCCAAAACAGCCTGGGATCTTCCTTTGTGTTCGGCAAAACAAAACAAGTCCTACAGATTTGGAACAACGTGAGGGTGAGTAATTGATGACAGAGTTATCATTTTTGGGTGAACTACTCCTATAAGTGTTATCAGTGTTGAAAACAGGTGTGCTGCTTTAATGAGCTGTCGCTCATTAAAATTTTATGGGCAAAGTCCAGAAATTGTTTTATATGAATCAGCGCATTCGAAAGTTTTGCGTGAGGGCGACAAAATTCATCATGCAGATTTCACTCATGTTCAAACTGGACATGAAAATTCACCACACTGACCAACAACACCAAGCTGCTTGGTTTGAAAAAGATTTTTGTGTGAGCTGCACATTATACATCACTTATTGACAGTTAACGATGGACCTTTTTTGCTAACATTAAAGAACAAATTAAGCTCAAAGGCTGTTTCTCATGTTCACCACAAAAGTGTAAATGCAAGATGTGTACAGCTAAGTTTGCATTCAAAAGTCACCTGTTGGGCATCAGAGAGCTGCTTATATGTAGCGAGGGTAGCTCCCTCAGCCTCGCAAGCTTCCTGTGCTTGGCTGGAGTTCAGTTTATACTTCCCCAAAGGTGAGCGCAGGTGGAAAACACCCGCCGTTTTCGCTAAAACGTAAGAATAAAAGCCTTTGTTTTTGAATACTTGAAAATATTAATCCGTCTATCAAACCATTGTGAAGTTGTACTGTGGAAATGAAGGTCTTTGCATGTGGCTTTGGGGTCGCAGCCGCCGTTGTCCTCCAGGCAGCGGTCAACAGGGGGCACCACTTTCTCCAAACACTGGATTCCATTTCCCACATACCCTTCGAGACATTCGCAGCGCCTCTCGTTCTGCCACAAGGTAAATATTTGTTTATCCAAAACTTGTAAGATTACATTGAAGGGTTACTCCAACAAAATTTTAAAAATAAACACTTTCAGTGTCCAGAAAAGTATGAAAGACATCGCCAGAATAGGCCATCAGTGCTTCAACCATAATGTTATCAAAAAAGAGAATAATTTTTGTACAAAAAGAAAGCAGCAACATAAGGGTACGTCTTCTCTTCGTATTTACGCTGTTTGCGATCAGTTGATATTTTCTGAAATGGCACTATGTTGACGCAGAGAGATATAAAAGAGATAAATATTGTTGATTTAATTTTTTTTTTTGCATACAAAAAGTATTCTCGTCGCTTCATAAAATACAGATTGAACCATTGATGGCCTCAAGCCTCCTGGTTTTCATCCAAAATATCTTCAATTTTGTTCCGAAGATGAACAAAGCTTTTACGGGTTGAGGGTTAGTGATTAATGACAGCATTTTAAGTAACCCTTTAAAAAAATTGAATAGAAGTTCCACATACAGGTCCGGTGAAAAGGCATTCTGCGAAATCGCTGCAGCCACCATTCGCCTCCTCCACACAGCGGTTGATGGGCGAGCAGACGTGTCCGTCTCCAGAGTATCCGGCCTGACAGGAACAGGTCACATTGATACTGCTCTGGAAACAGTCTGCTGATTCGTGGCAGCCTCCATTATATTCACTGCATAAATCTGGGGCTATAAACACATATATATCATAATCAATATTGATTTTATCCATTGTAAATCCAAAATTAATCATCTAGTAAAAAAAAACCTTTTTGGACTTTAGCAATAAATCTGCTAAGTGTCATCTTTACAAGAATATGTTCCAAAAGCATTAAGAATTTAAAACTATTTAAATTGTATATAGTACATTAATTTTAAAGGGCTAGAAGAATAAAATCTATGTCTATGGGGTGAGAAAAATACTCTCAATTTAAAGGTAAAAATATAATTGTTCTTACCCCATTGACATTCATATTTGTTCAAGCATAAGCTCACTTTACATCTTTCAGAAAATAAGTCTCAAAATCTTTTTTTAAGTAAATGCAGCTCGAATTAAGACTTTTTAGGCATTTCAAATGAAAAACAAGACAGAAATACTGAATAATATTTTTTTGCAATGCATTAATGCCAGGTGTTAAATATATTGGAGCCGTGACCACATGTTTCCGATGTCATTTTTATGTGAGCGTCTTGAGTTTGAATCCGTCTAATCACAACAGATGCAACTCATACCAGTGCAGTTAAAGCCATTTCCTCCATAGGGCGGCACACACTCGCAATTATTTCCCGGGAGGCACACTGCATTGAGATCACACACAGGTGAGCAAATTGGCTTGACTTCTGTAAAATAACAGGCAAAAGAGAGAATTATTAATATTGAACAAATCTAAAATATTGTTTATGGTTTTCTACAACACTACACATGTATTTTATACATCTAGAATATTACGAGGACCCAGCTTTTACCGATTTTTGATTCGCAGTAGTTACCCGTCCACCCCTCTTGACAGAAACAGCTGCCATCACCGTCCAGGCCACTACCACACTTGCCTTGGCTGGTGCATTTACATTCTGTGAGAAAAGATGAATAAACCGTCTATTATCACTGTCAGCAGAAAGTTGAGTAGTGCTAATACAATAAAATTTCAACAAAAAAACATCTAGAACTGACCTGACAATAAATGTAAATGTAGACAAGTAATGCCATTTTAGTCACATTTTTGTTTATTAATGTTTATATAGTTATTTATTTACTATGCATTGATATTACAAAACAAACTCTCAGTAAGATTTGGTTTGGATTAGGTATCAAACGTTACACTACATAAATTAGCTTCCTATTTATTTCCATTGTGGCCATTTTTAAACGCAAACAGTACAACTGTGGTTGCTTTTTCATGGCCATTTACAATTTTTGATTCATGGTGTTTTTATGTGTTCACATGGCAAGTGCCTAAAACTTTACCAAGTTTCCTACCATTCTGAAGAACTAAAAAAAAAAATTAAATTGTAAAACATTTTAAGTCAAAAATTACTTAACAGATCAGACTGTTAAAACAAGCCTCATTAGTTTTAATGGAAAAATTACCAAAAAAACTATTTAAACCATTATATATCACAGTCATATGTACTTATCCAACTGGCCAGTACCTTCATTTTGTCTCCTTCCCAAACTTATTGCTAATTTTGAACCTGGATCCTGCATTTCGTGTAGTGCTCAATTTGCATAATTGTTCTTACAGTTGAGTTTGATTTGACTGTTCACTTAGTCTTCACCAACCCTTGTGGATAAAAAATTGGAGACTGCTTAGAACAGGTTACCTGTGCAGTTCGGCCCAAAATGATTGCTTTCACACAGCTCACATCCTGTGCCTGTAAAACCTCTGTGACATTTACACGTCCCTGTGCCAGTGCGCCCATCATCACAGTCTCCATGCTCTCCACACGGCGCCTCGAGTCCGCCGGGACACACTAAACCAAAGCACCAGCACACAGTTTAATACCTACTGGCTGTATCATTTCCATTCAAGGAACTTATTGTGCTAAATTCTCACCTTGACAATCTCTTCCAAAGTGGTTTTTACAGCATTTAACACTCCACGTCATTTGTGTGCATACCCGATTACAGCCAAGCCAATCTCTGTAAGAGTTGTATCCATAACCGTACGAGTACATCCCATAATAACTGGGCCGTCTGTACATGTAAGGCGAATAAGGTCGTCTGCATATGCTAGTTCTGTTCTGCAAGGAAGAGATCAGGTCTGGATCAAGGCATGCTATGTTTGTATGAGTGCGTGACTGATTATTACAGAAAAACTAGGGATGCACGATATTATCAGACTGATATCGGAATCGGCCGATATGTTTACATTTAAATAAAAATTACAAACATGACATTTAAATAATTATATCCTGACTCATTTATTAATGTATATGTTTAATTGTTAATTTTTTTTTAAACAAATCATATAAGCTCTAAAAGATTTGCATCTACAATCTGCTTATATCTACAAATGTTCAAAATAAAATGTTTAAAACTGCAACTAGCGATTGATGTGCAGTTTATTTATAGCTATTTATAGCTCTGCCCTCGCTAGGGTTCATACCACTAGGGCTTGGAGTCCGGAACTCCCAGCTCGCCCCCCGGACAGCATACCAAACATGCTATTTTTTTTATTCGCAACAATGAAGGAAGCGCAAGATCGTGTATGTTTATTTAATCCCAACAAATAAGTTCTAGTTAGTAACTAACCAAATCTCTTAAAATCGCTTATAAATTCTGCACAGGAGAGACCTGGTGTTGTTTCCAAATAAATGGAAATATGAAGTATTGGCATCGGTATTGGACTCTACCAAAATTAGTTGAAAAAAATTGGCATATCAGATGTTTGCAAAAATCCAATATCATCCATCTTTAGAAAATAAATTTTGACTTGGTTAAAAAAAAAAAAAAAACAAGTCAATGATGTGCTGACTGCAACAAAACCAAAAAATAGTAATAAAAAAGAAAGTCAATAAACTGCTGACAGCTAAAGTCTTGTTTAAGACAGCAGAAGCAAAAAGTCAATAAAGTGCTGTCTGCTAAAAATGTTAACAAAACAGAACGCAAAGCAAGCCAATAAAGAGCTGATTTTCAAAAATGTTAACAAAACAAAAATGAAGTTCAATAAAGTGCTGCTGCTTTAGTTTTGTTAATAAACAGAACCACAAATCAACAAGACGCAAATCCACTTACTACGTCATCTGATCCGAGGGGACAACGGGGCGGCACAATGCAAGAACCACAGAGTCCCTAAATACAAAAACATAAAATTATTAGATCTGCTTATTAGTTTTAATTTTAAAATCCCTTTGAGAAAAACCAGTTGCACTAGTGGAAGTAAATTGGACAGAAAAATTAACTAGATTGTCTCTGCACACTTGTGCTTTTTTAAAATTAGTTTTTTACTGTTTATTTTGTGTGGTTTTTGATGATATTAATAATCTGAATTATTCTTAAATTTGTATACCTTTATTTCTATGCTTGTGAAGTTGTCGCAGCGAGCACCAATGCTTGGCGGCTCCAGAAGCTGATCAATCCCATGAGCGATTCCTGAGCTAAACACCATGTTCCGCGCTACAATTCTTGCATTGTTTCCATTGATTAATATGTCGCCCTGAAAAATCAGTCAACAAGATGTGAACACATTTACTATCAAACTGTATATCACTAAAATGAAAATGAATTTTTTTTTTGCAACCATGCATAATGTAGTGTCTGATCTTTTCCAATTTAACACGCAATATCAAATATATTGCCAACTTGCCAATACTTACAATTAAATCTTTACTGCAACTGAAGGTGAGCTCAGATCCAAACAATGTTTCCAGACTTTTCTCAGTAGGAAGAGTAACAGCAATTAGCTAAAAAAACATACAGCCAAAACCATTCAAAAAGTACTATGGTGGTACCTACATAGTGATTTTAGTAAAATGAATGTCACTGATTTTGGAGTATCTTACCCTCTGGTCACGAACTATATGAGCTTTGAGGTAGGCTTGTAACTTATCACGATGGTCTTCGCTGTACAACCATTTCTTTCTGTCCTCAGGAAGACTGTTAAAAACGTCATCCGTTGGCCAGAACATGGTGAATGGGTAAAAGGGTTGATGCTGCACTACATGCATCAGTTCTGCATCCTGTTTGGAAGATATAAAATATGTATAAAAAAAGCATACGGTCCAAAAAAGATGGATGTGCAGCATAAATATTACCTGTAGGAGCTTGATGAAGATTTTGAAGCCATATTGTTTAGCAGCTGCGGTTATGTTCAACTGCAACATAGATGGAGTTTTACTTTATGGAATGACTTTTCTGAACTTACAAAATGGTGGACCTTGGTTGAGTTACATACATCAGTTCTGATATCTGCCTTGTCCGTTAGATCGTATGGAAAGAGGACGTTGTCTATGAAATGTATGACTCCGTTGGAGCACTCAACATCACTGGTGACGATCTTTGTCTTATTGTTGATGTACACAACCCCCTGAGAGACAAAATCAAACACTACAGAACTTTTCCAATTGGGAAACTGATTTATAAGAGCAGTTTTTATAATCAACTAATTAAATGAATCTGTGTTGTCTTTCATATGTCAAATTATTATATTTCTTCAATTAATCACTCAGAATGCTAACAGTTTTATATCCAAATATCCAATATTGAAAATATAAAATGCATTTCAAACTTCAAGGACTCACATCTTTAACACTGAAGCGTAATTTATATCCACCACTGGTAGCCACTTCTTTAACAGATTTGAGGTCTGATTCACGCAGTTCTTCACAACTGACAATGTGGTACCTCAGCAGCTCCAAACCGTGACTTGCATTTATCCACTTTTCAAACTGCACAGTCTGTCATGAAAGGAAATTACATGACAATAGAAAAAGTATGTTAGATTTGTGCTAATGTACAATGGTTTCTGCTATTTCTAAGAAATAGAAAACTACCTTTGCAATCTTTTAAGCATTGCTTTTACACACAACATTTGCAAAAACTACATTTGTTAATCATTGCCTACTTTTTGCAACCCAATCAATACAATCCAATACCAAAATAATACTTATAATGTTATAATAGTGTTATAATGTTATAAAAGTGGTGTGGCATACCGAAACATTTGCCACGTAATCAACATGAGGAACAAATAAAGTAAAAGGGCCTTTGCTGTACTGATCTCGGACTCTCGTTACCTGTAACACATTATTATTGTTGATATATCTCAATTAAATCAAGAAATTATCATATTCTCTCACAAACTGAAACATGCACTTACACCAATACTTCTTCTAAACCATGCTGCCTCAGGCATACGAAGAATCTCCTGCAATAAACAATTATAAGGTTCATCTGAAAAGCAGAACTTGCTGTTTCTCATGTTTTGTCCCTACTTATTAATTAGCCTAAAAGCTTAAATTATACTTACTCTACTAACAGTCCCTGCACACTTAAAACCATCTCCTTTGTAGCCAATATAACATGAGCAATTACGTTCCCCATTACCGATGTATCTGCAAATAGCATTAATACTGCAGCCTCCATTATTCTGTGAGGAAATAAAATAAAATAGTTTTGCATACAAAAATACCTAATATCATGATGATTTAAAACAATTATTTGCTGTAATGTTGTTGAATTCCATTACCACCCGACAAGGATTCAGTGCCAGACATCTATGACCAAGAGAAACAAAGCCAGGCTTACATGCGCATGCAACCTGAAACAAATGTAATGTTCAACATTTTAATGTTGATTTCATAATGTTAACATTTGTTGTTAAGCATGTACTAAAATAAGCGAGACAAACCCTATTTGGTCCAGTTTTCATACATAAAGCATCTTTGTCACATCCTCCATTGTCCACTAAGCAGGCATCCATTTCTGGAGCGGAAACAAAATTACATAGCTTTAAAAAAGTAAATGAATGAATGAATAAATGAATACAGACAATGCAAAACTGATCATCGGCCCCAATACAGAGCCCTGAGGCACACCCTAGGCACATATCACACAACAACAAAATAATCTTAATCAAGACTGATTATAATAAGATTTTGAATTAAATGCAATGAGAGATCTTTTAAACATCAAATCTAAAACACACATTCCGTGAATCCACTGGTCCACCATACCAATTTAGATATTAAAGGTAGTGAATCACACATTTACCAAGACACATAACGCCATCACCAATGTAGCCAGCATTACATGTACAGCTCCTTTCACCAGGCGATGTTTTAGTGCAGTTGGCATTTATGGAACATCCTCCATTGTTTGTGGTACATGGGTCAAATTCTGTGCAACACAAATCGCTCACAATAAGACCAGAAATGTGTACTGGAAAAGTAAACAGGGTGATTTATGATTTCACTGAAGGGAGAAAAAAACCCTAAACGAACCAAACCAACCTTTGCAAAGTCTCCCGTTACCCTTATAACCAGCTACACAGGAGCAAGTTGGAGGAGCTCCTGAACCTCCTGAGATACAGCTGGAAGAAAATTTTTTGCATTACAATCATTGATTCATGTGTTAAAAATATATCTTATGTTTTCCATACTTACTTGGCATTGACATCACAAACTCCACCACAGGCATCGTTAACTACCGCTGAAATTGAGAAAAGTTTAAGCGCATGAAGGTGAGAAACATGCTATTTGACATAAAATAAGTTTGACCTTAATACTGACCAACAGAGCAATTCACTCCCTTCCAATCTTTGAAACAAATGCACTGCCCATTTCCCTCCATACCATCCAAACATTTACCATGTTCACAGTGGCATTCTGTCAAAAGAAAACCATGGGTTTGTTGACTAAGGCTTCAAAAGAATACCTACAGAAAGACTGTAGAATGGAAAGATTGTTAGTAGATGTTACCAGACTTGCAGTCTTTTCCATATCTCCCAGGTTCACACATCTCACAGGCCGTTCCATGGAAGCCCTCATTACAGAGACACTCCCCGCTGCCATACAACCCATCCTTGCATTGACCATTGTTGGAGCACCAGTTATCCACACTCCCAGGACATTTGGAGCAATCATGCCCAAAGTATCCTGGACAGCAGGAGTGGTCCTAAGAAGAAAGTTATCATGAGGTTTGAATCTGAATCAGCTTTGAATATGAATTTGGAAGTGTAAACCCACTACTAGTAAACAACTCTTTTGGAATATAATTAATTTAAGGAATACAACTTGATCCAACCCTGTAAAATTTTAAATTTTGACAAATAGAAGTAGTAAAGTCCAAAAAAAACATGATTGGACACCCCTGATATAAAGTGTTCACAGGGGTATCTCCTCACAAGAACTGGGTTAAACTCTTTGATATGGTTTCTTTTTATGATGCCTTTGTGGACTTTTTGGATCTTCAAAGATTTGGTAACCTGAACTTACAGGGACAGAAACCTCTCAACAGAGTTCATTCCCATTTTAAATGGAACAATCTGAAGTGGAACTCAAATCTAAGTGCCCTCAAGTATGTACAACACGCCTGTGCATGTTGGAAAGGATTGGAAAAATGAGTTGCATCTGAGCATTTGTACTTGTTTAGTATGCATGTGATGTTAAAAAGTAAAAACAAAAAAGTACCTTAGTTGTTCTCAAGCAGTCCATGAGACAGCCTGGTACACTCACTCTCTTTTTTCCAACTCGTGTCCTGTATTTACAGTTTGACTTCATATTTTGAGGGAACTTTGGTTTTATCTGAAGAAACAAACAAAAGAATGCATCATAAAATTTCTTTCACATAAATGCTAAATTAAATCAGCAACGAAATCTATATCATCTTACAGGTTTGGCATTATAGAGGCATTTAGGTTCAGTGTTACAATCTCCACAACGACCCTGCAAAGAAAGCAAACGTTCTTTAACCTCGTCCATTATGCCACTTTGAGATTGACCTCATAAAATTCAAATAGAAATATTCTTACAGAAATCTTTAAAATCACATCTTTACTGCAGTGGTTCTTGTGGAGGTCTAAGACACGTGGGATCCAGAACGCAGCGCCATGCCTCGTCTCAGTGAAGTTTCCGCTTATGGGAACATCATTGGCCATTGTCTGAAGTTTAGGACTAATTAGTCACAACTAATTTCATCTAACTGTTGTACAGAATATGTTGGTTGTGCAATACCTGATTGTCAATGTCCACAAAAAACATGATCTGAGTGCCATTTCCCAAAAAGGTGTTTTTGAAAAGTCCATTGCCCAAGTGTTCAGGTAAGAGTTGCTCACCTAGAATTATGTGATATTTTACGACGTCTAGACTCTGTTGAAAAGAGACACTTTCATTGTTTAATTTAATGAGTGAGACTGCAGTGTTTCACTGGAGCAGTAGTCTCAAACTCAATTCTTACAGAATCCTTACAGGGACACAGCTTTGCAGAGTTTAGCGCCAACCAACTCTGAGGTTTCTAGTATATGTTAAGCTTGATTAGCTGGATCAGGTGTGTTTGATTAGGGTTGGAGTTGAGAGCTGTGGACCTCAAGGAATTGAGTTTGAGACCAATGCACCAGAGAATGAGTGTCTAGCATCATTTCAAAACGTTCCACTTACCAGTTGTGTCGAGTTTGTTTTTTTCAGGTACTCTAGCATGGCACTGTCATTTGGGATAAAAATGGTGTAATCTCTAGTTGGGATATAGTTTTCCAAGTCGTAGAGCTAAAAAACAGACAACTATGTTTATGTAACAAACAAAGTAATTCTGTAACTCTTGTAAAGTTCTTGAAAACATTGAGTAAGTATATTTCTAGATCAAACACACCTCCGCCGTTTCCTTGAAAAGGCTAAATTCTGTTGTCTTGTTCAGGAATTCCATCAAACCAGGAGGAGGTGGCGGAAAATCAGATAAGGCAGGTCGAAGAACCTGCAAGCAAATTTGTTCCAGTAAAAAAAAAAAAGAAATGTTTCATATTTCGGAGACCAAGGGAACTAATATGGCAAAACTTGCTTCTACGTTTTAATGTTTTTTTAATAAGCTTTGTTGTTGCTAGGGTGTTGCTATGCACTTACTAAGGTGTTATACATGTTCTTGTGAATGCGCTAAATGCGAATATTTACATTGCATTGCTCAATCTAGATTATGCAGTTGCAAAGTCATTGCTATGCCATTTCTTAGGTGTTCTTCATGTTTTTTGGTCTATGTAGCTACTAGAGTGTTGCCATGCATTTGCTGTGTATAATGCATTTCTGCTCTGTTGCTATTGTGTTCCCTAGTAAAGTGTAAATGTAAAGTGTTCCTATTATGCATTTTTTTAAGACTCCTAATATTGTTTTGGGAGTCTCCTGCAATGGGTTTAAATGCATGCAAGGTTTGTTTTCTCAAAATATGCATTTAATATCACGTTATTTTCCAGTGATTCTCAAATGATTAATTCGAAGCAGTTCTAAGATTCAGTCTCTCTAAACCCCTCCTGTCCATGATCCTTCTCTGTTCTGATTGGTCAGATGGCCCAGTCTGTTGTGATTGGTCTACTGCCTACAGCAGTCGTCAGTAAAATGTTGTGTTTGTGGGCGGGGTCAAGTTGTTTGCAGTGGGTCAAGTCACAACATAGGCGGGAATTATGCAAATGTGTTACGCAATGATGTGTAGTCGTCACGGAATTGGGGTTGAATACTAATGACTTGTTTAGGCTGTATAAAGTCTATTCTTTATTTTGGGAGACAATAACTTTATTTATCCTGCTCTTTAGGATCTACAACTTACCTTCACAAACAGCTACATTACACACTGCATGATAAAAATATTTTAAATAGCACAATCTTTTCTTTAAGTTAAATTACCGTGTCAATGATGTGAATACACCCATTTATTGCCTTGAGGTCTGGAGTGATGATGGTAGCATTGCCGATCATGAGCTCCTGGGAACATGAGGGTTGACACGTCACATCAGAGCAATTAAAGATGACAAGTTTAAGGTGTTAATTAATGCGAGTTTGTGTGACAGTTACCCTGCCGCTGCTATTGACCTCCCATTTAGTCTTTCCTATAGTCTGTACTGTTTTACCAACCAGCCTCTGTAAGTCTTCAGACGTGTATATGCCATCTAAAAAATGAACTCTAGACAAAAATTGCATACGAAAAATGAATTTATTTTATTTTTTTAAACCTTACAAATTAGTTTGTAATGTCGATCCAAACACTTACTGCAGAAGGTGAGGAAGCCTGTAATAATCGAACCAAAAGGTCTCCTCTGAATTGCTGATGTTTTTGAAAGCAGCTTTAGATGGAATCAAAGCTGTGACTCTGCTGTCGCTGTCAATCACTTTGTGCCTCTGCAGATGAACACAGAAACATGGCATTATATTGTTTGTCATTATTGTAAGTTGATTGTTTTACAGTTTACTTGAGAAAAAGATCAACTTACTAGAAGGAAGCGGTGGAAATTATAAAATTCAGAGTTTCCATCTAGCTCCTGAAAACAAAAACAATGATAAAAAGATATTTGAATGATGATTTTGATCAAAATCAGTTTTTAGGAACAAATCTGTGTATATGTTCAAATGTTCTTCAGTTTTAAAATAGAAAAATAAGGCATCTTATTTGTGTTTTAACTTTTGTTGTAAATTTAATTTAATAAAAATTAAATAATTCTTGTCCATTTTCCAATAACTCTCATTTTAACTGTATCTGTCAGTCAAACATAATTTTGTTCGTTTATGGTTTGTGAATGTTGTGTTCACTTAGTTTGTGGCTACTAATAAAAAAATGTAAAATGTTTATAAAATAATTAAAATTAAATAAATAAATGAATTGCTATTATTTATTACTAAACTATTTTTACACATTTTAAAAGCCTAAAAACAATGTTCTTGATAACTAATTTATAACTTTACAATTAAATAAATGCATAAATGCGTCATCTTACCACAAGTATGTTTCCATAACATGTGAGTCCGTCACCTTCGTATTCGCTTCGGCACACGCATTGACGTATTCCTGGGCCCTTTAATTTACATGTTGCCTGAATACATTATCATACTGTTACGCCACATTACATGCTAGCTTTTGCATGTATACAATTTCACCAGAATCCATATTTATTGACAGGTTGTTCAGAGAAAAATCTGCAAGCACGAAATACAGACCAGAGAATGACAGCCTCCGTTGTCTGACAAACAAGGGTTGACGATTTTGCAGACAATGCCGTCTCCCATGTAGCCTTTCTTGCAGCTACATTCATTCTGAAAAGAGAAATAGGTTGAACAAAACTTTTCTTGTATACTTAAGTTATTGCTTATGTTTTATAAGAGTAATAATTTAGTATAAATTAGTTTAATTTATTAAAATTACTTTAAAGAAAACAAAACTA
>JAUMHI010000029.1:518255-535855 GCA_032359435.1 Enteromius unitaeniatus
CAATCTGTAATTTATCCTGTGAAGTACCCTCTGCTTTATTTTAATTCATTTTTATTTATTTATTTTTCTCTTCTCTTCTATTTTGTGCCTTTTGATTACTCTCTTCTGTTTTACATGTGATATTTTTTTTGTATTATTATTTAACCTCTGATGTTAAAATATATGTTTATAAAGCATGCTGCACGTAGTTTGTTATTTGACTAATATATATATATATATATATGTGTGTGTGTGTTTCTACTTTTGTATTTTGACGTAAACTACACTTGATTGTTAAGGTTTTAGTGGCCCTTCAAACACCAAAGCAACGAAAACCTATTGTTATTGTGTATATTTTATCTTTATATACTTTAAAAAGCCTAGAAGGGTGTTTTTGCGTATCTGTACCATTTGTGCATTTAATACAAAAAAGCTGTATACTGTCGACTAACAAGGTATCAATACAAATACGTTTGCTAAATATAAAACTTCTTATTAAGCCAGTTTTTCGCCGCCACGGGATAATTAAAGATGTTATTAGCACTTTTTAGTTATTTTACAATTCTTATATTCCTGTATCTTACATCTTCCCTGAATTGCAAATATATATTTTCTAAAATACGGCGGAAACAAGCGCCCGTGGTTACTTGGGTATGAACAAAAGGTCAAAACTTTCCAAACTCAGCGTTTCTTGCGCAACACTTGATCATAACTTTAAATCACTACTTTAATTGTGTTTTGTGTGCGAAACGCGTTTCTGCGCCACACTTGTCTGGCGAGCGATTCCGTAGTGCGATAGACCAATCAGAGCGCGTAGTAACTCACCAGGGTCGCGCTTCAGCCAATCAGGTGAGGTTTTACTACCGTATGGGTTTTCGCCTGGCTGCGTGGACCCTCCTCCACAATGAATGAGAGGCAAGAGTCGGAAATGTCGGCAACGTCACAAGTTTTCTCTTATTTATTTGTTTAATACATTATGTTTATGTTAATAATCCAAGTCAGCACTTTAATTGGGAGTGTTCACGGCACGTGGAGTGATTGACTGAGAGAGACACAGGAGCAGCAGGTAAAACACTTTAAAAGACCATTGAATGTAGGTTAGCTATTATTTTTCACCTTTGCCTGAAATATTTACTGTAACGAGTACCATTATCACACTGTCTCTCTGCTTTCTGGTTTATTCTAATGACATTAGTTTCTTTTTCAAACGGCGCCAACAAAATGTAATAATAATCTGAATAATAAAAGGTTATCTATCTATGTCTCCAAGGTGCTTCAAAACACACACCTGCAAAGCTGCAGCACTGTTATAAGTTTGATGCACTTGTGTAAAAAAATGGAAAACGAGAAAAATAATGTCATAAATAGATTTCTTTATCAATGAACTTTTATTACCTGCATTAAATCAACTCTGGGTGTGAGTATCCTTTGTGTGTAAAGCAGCTTTTATCCTCATATAAACACTTAGTTTTTTGCGGGTAGGTTTCTTGAAGCTTTTTGGAGACGTTGGCACATTTCGTCTGGATTTTAGTTTTTAATCACTGGATTATTACAATTAATTAATGTTTGGAAAAGTAAATTGATATTTACTACTGAAGCGTTACAGCAAAAAGTTGACATATACTAGAAAATACTAGTGTTTGAAGTATTTAGCCTCCACTGTATCTAGATGTATGTAGTCACAAAATGACTATTTTTAGATGAAATATCCACTGAACGGTTTTATTTATTTTAAAATAAATAATTAGGTAAATATCATGTTCCACGAGGATGTTCTGTAAATTTCCTACTTTAAATATATTTAAACGTCATTTTTGATTAGTAATATGCATTGCTATGGATTTTATTTTGGGCAACTTTAAAGGTGATTTTGCAATTTTTCTTTATGTTTATATAATTTTTTTAGCACCCTCAGATTCCAGATTTTTAAATATTGCATCTCAGCAAATTATTTTCTTATTTTCCCAAAAGCACTTGGTTGACATGAACTTCCCACCAAGCAAAAGACTGAAAGGCCAACAGATGCCAGCTGATCCGGACCCGTTCGACGACGACATCGACTTCACCCAGGATGACCTGGAGCAGATCGACATCATGGCGTCCCAGGCCATCACCGCAGACCGGCAGAGCAGTGGGTCGAAGAGAGCGTTTGGTTCAGTGTTCGCCTGCGCTGATGAGCAGAGCAAAGCTCCCGTGAGATCCGGCCGGAAAACATTTGCCATCGGAGACAGCAGCAGCACGTTTAACAATAAAGAAGCGCACAGAAAAGATGCGTTCGGTTAGTGTACAACCTTTCACTTTCTCAAACGCTACCCCGTAATTTTCCCACTGTTCTTTGCGAGGATGGGTTCAACTATAAATTTAACTAGTTTGTGTGTTATGTCTCATACAGCAGATTTATAGTAATAACAACAGCAATACTTATTACAGTTAATTATTTTTGTATCTTTTTGATCTGGCTGGGTTAAATTACAAATTTAACAAGTTGTGTGTTACTTTGTGTCTCACACAGCAGATTTATAGTATTAATAAAAACAAAAGCAATAATAATTAGACAATAAGATTTAACTCAATAACACTTATTATATTTAGTAATAAGCTAAATAAAATATAATATACAGAGTTTTTGTTATTTGAATAATTATTAGGGTTATTCTTTTTAAATTAGCTATTTTATGATTATTATTATTATTAATAATTAATTATTGTTATTGAAGTTTTTTTTTAAGTCACACCACCAAAGTTTAAGTTCTTTGTGTGTTTAATTTTTACTTTGTTTGGATTTTATGTCTTTTCCTTGAAATTTAGCAAGTATTTTTATTAAGTATTTAATTATTAATATTTCTGATCCTGGACCACAAAATCAGTCGTAAGTAGTAAGGGTCATATTTGTAGCAATAGCCAACAATACATTGTATGGGACAAAATTATAGATTTTTGCTTGTATTCCAAAAATATATAGGATATTAGGTAAATATCATGTTCCACGAGGATGTTCTGTAAATTTCCTACTTTAAATATATTTAAACGTCATTTTTGATTAGTAATATGCATTGCTATGGATTTTATTTTGGGCAACTTTAAAGGTGATTTTGCAATTTTTCTTTATATTTATATATTTATATTATTTTTTTAGTACCCTCAGATTCCAGATTTTTAAATATTGCATCTCAGCAAATTATTTTCTTATTCTAAAAACATGTATTTTCATCTTATTTTTTCATCTTTCAGATTATGTATAAATCTCAGTTAAAAAATATATGTGGTTCAGGCTCACATTTAAGGAAAGATCATGAGATTTAATTGAATAATACTTTAATTCATTTAAATATAATTAACAAACACATAAAATGTAATATTAAAAAGTATTTTATTAAATTAAATTAAATATAATAATATCAATAATTTATTGTTATTATTATTATAGATTCACACATTTCTGTGCATAGTTAATTTTTGCATTGTGTGGGCTCTGAATGGGTTAACCTAGAAACGTAACATGTTTTATGTGTGTCTCACAGCGGACGGACATTCCAGTAAAGATGGAGAAGATCTATACTACAAGCAGTTAGAGCAACAGCAAGCAGAGCTGAAGAAAAAGGTGTGCTCTTCAACACAACGTGCAAAAAATGGCTCCATCATGCCTACAATTTAATCCTAACATCCACATTTTCCACCGAAACTGTCGTTTAGTTTTTCGTGTCCCTGTCTGCATTTGTGCTTGCACCCAGCTGAAGGAGGTAGAGGAGGAGATCCTGATGAAGAACGGGGAGATCCGAGTTCTGCGCGACTCCCTGAAGCAGGTCAGTCAGGAGAAGGAGCAGCAGCGGCAGACCCAGCTCGCCCTGGAGAACGAGAAGACCCACGCTCAGAGCGAACGCGAGAAGGAGTTGTCCAGGAAGGTCAGGGACAGCCTCACAGAGACCCTGAAAGCGTTCGTTATGTGTGGCTGAACGCTTGTTTCTCTGCAGGTCCAGTCGCTGCAGTCAGAGCTGCACTTTAAAGAAGCCGAGATGAATGAAATGAGAGGGAAGCTTCAGAGCGCGGAGCGCGGAGGAAAGCAGCCCGGGACACCGGCACGAAACACGTAAACACAGATTCCGTCTCTGTTTGTCTTCTGGTCATGAGGTTTATCTGCGGCCTGAACTGATTGTTACAACACTGTGTTCATTTATACTTGCCTTCTTTTATCATATAAGTCTCTTTGTATAACTCCACTCCACAGTGCATTGTTACATTGGATTGTTTTGGTTAGGATTTATTAAATTAAATAATACAAAATATTTATCATTTTCATTATTATTATTATAATAAAGAATAATTAATAGTACTTCTCAGTGATCTACGGCTCTGTTTATAAGCTGGCGTTCCTTTTAAAAACGTATTATTTAATTATTTAATAATTATTTTTAATATAAAAAAACTAGTAGCAAACGTTTTTATTACATTAAATTGTACTAAATATTTAAATAATAATAATAATATTTATGATTATTATTATTAAAAATAATTGATAGTTGCACTTATTTATAATATCAACAGTAAAAATGAAAATACAATTTCTAAAGATTCTAAAAATATTCATTAGAATTATTATACAAAAAAACTAATAGCAAAGTGAATCCGCTATTTACTATTTTAACAATCTATTTTATTTAATTATAATAGTAATATTAATGGTAATTTATAAAAGTAGTAATAATTATTGTTATTTTATAATGTGATTATTGTATATAATATTTATCATTATTATAGAATAAGTGACAGTAAAACTTTTGTTTAATATATTTTTATTATTACTTTTATGTAATAATTATAATTACATAAGAATTAATATTATATAAAAATAAAATATAATATATAATCATTATTTACCAGTAATTAAAAACAATTCATAGTAATACTGTAATCAATAACAACAATTATTACTAGTTGTAATAATTCTTATTGTATGCATTTATAATTATTTGTATTATTATTAAATAAGTAAACTCAATAATTTTCCATATTAAATAAAACAAATATTTATAGTTGTTTTCGTTGTCTTTAAACAATGTGATTACGAAGTGTTACTTTTAGTTTTATGTTAATACTATTAATTCCTAGTACTATTAAAATGTATGTATTACTGTTTTCTACACTATTTTTCTATTAATATTATTAGAATTAAATATTCCTTTTATATCCGTGTTATTGTAATAAATATGGGTTATTGTAGTATATTATAGTTTATTTCACATGGTGTTTTTGTTGTTAACACAGGGTTCAGTCTCCTGCGAGTCGAACATTCATGACTAAAGAAAACTTCTCCGCCGAATTCTCCAAGAAAGTGTCTCCTGTCAAAAAAGCCCATTTACTGGACGGTATGATTTGTTTTACATCTATGTTCATGCACATTTCCTGTCTCCTGACGTATTTCCTTTCTCTCTGGATCCCTGACTATCACGTTTTCAACCTCTCTCAGACGTTAAACCGGCTCAGTCCAGACGGTCCCTTACTGAACAGCCGGAGCGATGCCTCAGCGCTGCTCAGCATCAGGAAGGTAAGCTCTGACGGGATGTCCTCAGGTGTGTCTTCTCTGGGGGGTGTTTGAATGAAGCTGTGTTTGTTTTTCCTGCAGGCTGTGTGTTACTGACCCTGCTCCTGCAGCAGCCTCTAGACCCCAGCGCTCTGGCCCTGTGTCACCTGCTCTCCATCAGTCCTGACGCTCTGCCCAACATCCTGGCATCGCACGCATACGTCAGCCCGTAAGCCATCCTAATCAAACCCTTCACACTTCTGGCTTTCCTGAAACATGAGAAAACATGAGAACTGTTTGTTTTGGGAAATCGTCGGCCCACTTTTTCAACATTCATCACACAATGCTGTAAGGGTGGAAATTTCCATTGCATCATTTGTTTGCTGGTATTTTCCAGTTGGAACATTTGAGCAATGTCAACTTTTTAAACAATGATCAAATATACTTTTTTGAGCCACATGTGCAGAGATGTATGCGGTTCATTAACAACACACGTCACTGTACAGCTTCACATACCTTTCAGAAAGTAAAAAAAAGCCAATATTTTTTAAAAGACATTTTACATCATGACTTTTGCTGATTTTGATTATTATTTGACTATTAACATTATTACTTTTTATTATTACTATTACTATTTTATTATTCGTTATTAAAATAGTATTTGTAGTATATAGTAAATTAAACACTACAGAATACTGTACTAATAACAATAACTTATTAATATTTCTAGTAGTAGTAATGGCAGTTGGTTTTACATCACGATATTTGCTTTATGCATTTTATATTTATATTTAATATTATTTGCATTATTGTATTTATTATATTCTTATTAATGATATTTGAATATATTTTAGATCATATTTGCTTTTTTTATTTTAAACATTAAAATATGATTTGTATTTTATTATCAAACTAAATAGAAAATATTTTATTAATAACAGTAACTGTTATTATAATGTTTTTAATATTTTTAATGATGACATATCATGACATTTGCTTTTTTGCACATGTTTCTTGTTTTATTATAAGTTATAAGTTAAATATAGAAAATTGTATTAATAATAGTTCTAGGAAATGATTATTTGTGATTTGAATCACATTCAAAATAAACGTTTTTGTTTATATAATATACGTGTGTACATTTTTTATATATATATATAAATATTAACTAATTAGTGTATTTTTAAAAATAACTTATATTATTTCGTAGTAGTATTTCGTTTTACATCATGATATTTGAAATATTATTTTTTTAATTTTAAATTATTTATTTATTTTATTTAGAAAAATGTACTACTAATAATAATGAATTAGTAATTTCTGAAAGTAAAAACAACAACAGGATGACCTTAAAATATAGGGACAGATTGTCAAAACATTTAAATTCTAAATTGGCAGATTTTCAGGCCTTGAAAACTTGTAGCTAATAAATTATTACTGTTATCTTTTAAATATATATAACCTTTATTTTAAATTTTTACCAGGAAAAGAAGCACACTGAGATTAAAAATCTCTTTTACAAAAGCATCCACGCTAAGACACAAAAAATCAGCTTGAAAAGGTTGGACTGTAGTGAATCTTTCTTCTTTTCTTTCTTCAGGTAAAAAGCTCTGTGCTTCGTCCAAACCGATTGCTTTCTATTTTTAACTGTCTTAAACTTATTCTAAATCAATTTTTAAATTCATTTTAATCTATCAGTTTTTTTATGATCATTGTTTTTATGATTGTTCTACTTCTTGTTTTATTATTGCTTTTATGATTTTTCTATATGTATGTAGAGCCCCTTGAATTACCACTGTGTATGAAATGTGCTATATAAATAAACTTGCCTTGCCTTGCCTTCAGGGGGTCTTTGGCCACGTCCAGCTCGTCCAGCACAGAGCTCAGATGGTTTCACGGTCCTCAAGCTCGTTTCCATCAGCTGCAGAGTCTGGCTTCATCTGCTCTGAACGCATTAGCAATTCATCACTCCGACAGTGTCCCACATACTCCAGCGTCCTCTCTCCTAACCTCCCAGCGCTCCTGTCCGGCCGCGGTGCACCTCCTGCCGCTGCTCAGCTTCCACATCAGCTCATACTGTCAGTCTCTGGAGAAGGCCTCGCTCCATGGCAGCAGATCACTGTCAGGATCGTCTGACTCCAGCCTGGCCTCGAGTCTGGAAGAGTCTCTCAGCGGACCCGTGGAGCTCGCCCTGGCTGCCCTGAGAGTGCTCGGTCATGTGGTGTGCTACAGCAGCGAGGCTCTGGAGGAGGTTCTGTGTCATCAGGAGGACGTAAACCGGCCGCAGGGCTCCAGAAATCTCCTCAGTGCCTCTGAGCACCTGAACGGGGACGCACAGCTGCCTCTTCTCGAGAGGATCCTGCAGCTGGCAGACCCGGCCTTCAGCACCGCCGCTGGCCAGAGGGAGGCACTAGTGAGCGCTAGTTTGAAGACACTCGGGATGCTGGCCGAAAGAGCACTGGACAACCAGCTCTTGAGGTTTAGTAGCATTCATTTACTCTGTTAAAGGTTTGCTTCATGTTTTGAATTAGATGTAATATTATTTAAATTTAAAATACTGGCATAGTCATTTATTATCATTCGCTTGTTTTCATTTGATTTCCCTAAAATGAAAATTCTGTCAATGATAAAACGAAACAAACGGCAGTCTCATTTCTCCTATGTAGGCTCCAGGTGGTGATGTCAAGTCAAGTGTTGTCTAAATGTCTGACTCTGGAGACGTCCACCAGAATTGTCCACCTGTCTGTCAGATTTCTGTCGTTTATCATCTGTAATGAAGAGGTGGCCGCTAAACTCTGCTCACACGACTGTAAGTGTCTTTTAGTGCTCCATTAAGGTGACTTGGGTTGCCATGATATAACACAAACCCTTCCTTTTCCCTTAGATCCATGTCCTTTTCTCAAAATGTTCCAGTACATCACCTCTAGACCGGATAAAGTCACTTCTGAGGATGTGTGGAGTCGTTTAGAACTTCAGGTAAATCTCTTGTAGTATTTGTTTTGCAATGTATTAAAAAGTAGGGTATTAAAAATCTGATTCCTTTGTCAACAGGTCATCCGGTTACTGACAAAACTGTTTACACAGAAGGCAGGAACATGGGCGGCTTTGTGTCAGTCATCCTGCCAGTGTGTTAATGAGGTTTGATTCTGACATAAACGCTTTTAATTCCGTCGAAACTTTTATTTTAGCAAAGGATCAGAAAGAATGACGACAGAAACACAATGGGAAATTGTTATCATGTTTATTGTTCAAAACAAATGAAAGGAAACATCGCTACAAATCTCTAAAACTGACCACACAATACATTATTTTCCCTCCTCAGATGGTGAGGACAGTTGTGGTGGTTTTGCACAGACAATGGCTGAAAACAAAAGGCAGAGGAAGTCAGACAGCGGGTAATCGGAGCTGGACGAGTCCTGGGTTGCAGGTACTGCGAGAAGCTCTGATGTTTCTGCACTGGCTGCTGTTGAAGGACTCGTCGTTTTCCGAACACTGTCTGGACGTCCTGCACATGTACGATCAGGTCATTCCCGCCATCAGAGACACGTTCCGACTGATCCCAGATGTCTCTGAGAGCGAAGGTGGGTTGTATCTCTACATAGTAGTTGATGTCAACCTTTGCTATAGCATACATCCTTTATGTAACACATTCATCTTGATATTAGTGCTTTAAACTGCATTATATTGTCACAGAACTGGCTCTGGAGGAGATCTGCAGATCAGAAACGGAGTACGTTGAAGACATGGATATGGAAACGGGGTCATAATGATCAAACACCAAGTCATGTTTTCTAATAAACAGTGTTTAGTGTGTATCTTGCAATTTTCCACTCAGTGTTTGTGTCCTCATATTATTGTCATTTGAAAAGTGAGTACCAATTATCTGAATTAAACTAATTCTATATCACCTGTGTCGCTTTCATTCGTTTTGTGAATATAGACTTCCATGGTAAGTGGGCTACTGTAGAAACTTTTCTTTTTCTTTTATAAACCTGAAGTGGAAAGTATTTTCAGAAATCAACAACATGACAAAGGCTGTAAATAGAGTAATATTTGACCAGTTTTAGTTAATAGTTGTGCATTAAAGGAACACTCGTGGACTAATGACTGGATTTACATATTCACTCAAAAAAAAGTTACGCTGACCTGTATTTTGATTTGGAAAAATTATTTTATTATTTGACCTTGAGACAAAAGCAAACAAAAACTAATTTTAATGTACAAAACAATCGGCGTAGCAACAAGACGAATGCTATAGTGGTAGCTAAGTCATCTGAGGTAAGTTATACTACAATCTATCTAACGCAAAATGGCGCCAAAATGTGTTTGTATTCGAATGACTGCGAGTCCGCGGATTGATAAGTAACACCGGTTTTAGTTTAGGGGACTGATTATGCGAATATTAGTAAATAGCTGAATCCTTAAGTCATCAGTAATTAGTAGCCATTTTAAAAGGTAAAATATGAATTTAAGAAGTCTGTGGTTTCAAGATGCTGCATGGAGGGGCATCTCCCAAGAAGACCCAATATCTAGAAGTGTGAGTGTAAAGTTTTTATTTATAATTTGTCAACAACACCAGCATGCTCACTTCCTGTAGAAACTTCATGTGTGTAGGTAAACAAATGTTCTGCCTTCAAATGTCTGCCAATCTTTAAAAATGACTCTAGCACTATTTATTTTTGTTGCAAACATGGAGATGCAATGTGTATATATAATGAATGTATTAGCATTTTAAAAGAACGCTGAACAGTTTTGATATACAGTAAATACACCAAGAACATCTCAAAGATGTGAGCTGACACACCCAACAACAATCTGTGGAAGATTGATAACACATGACCTGACTTCATACCGCAAAAGAGCATGTCTCAACATTTCCCAGAGAACCAAACGGCTTACAATTCATCTCAAACATGGAATTTCTACAACATCCAAAACCCAAACCCACACCTAACCAGCGTATGCTGTTTTTTTTTTGTTTTTTTTCAAGCAGGATGAGAACACAGTTACAAAACATTCACAAATTCATAAACCTGAATGCTTCATGTATTGTGATTGCTATTGACAATGGTGAATGTTTGGATCTGACAAGATGAGTAAAGGGATGAGTAAAGGTTTCTTCCCTTTTCTAAATTAAATCTGTGAAGTCCCTCTACACGCTCCTGTATAGTATGTGCAATGTGCTAGTTGCAAAACTCAAGAAATCGAACATCGCTACTCTGATTTAGATTTGTGTCTGAGCCTTTCAACCATGGGATTGCTGTTTCGTTTTAAAACAATGGTGAGTGGTTTCTTTTATTTGCTATTCACATGATACAATAATGCCAATATGCATTGTAGCTTGGCCCCTATTTATGAAATTAGCCAGGTACACGTGAACCAGCCATCTCGCCAGCTCAGCCAGGAACACACTACTACTAAGACTTGATTACGAATGTAATTTGATACACCTGATCACACCCAAACACGTCAGAGCCAGTTATGTTCAGTCTGTGTTTACAGTCAGCATTTCAAATTATACGAGTGTTTGGTTTAGTTTTTGCAATGTTTCAGCTAGTCTTTAAGCGTGTCAGTAACAACACAAGCATGTTTTGTGAAAGCATGGATGCGTGATGTTTCATATTTTGTTTAACAAATAGTTATTTTTTACCTTTTGCTAGCAACTGATTGCAATGACATATTGTTCTCTGTGTCTCCAAGTCTTTCCAAGTAGACAACAAAATAGTTAAGAATCAAAAAGCAGTCACCAAAACAACACCGGAAGCAGATTGTGAAGTGACTTGTAACCAGGTTTGGTGACCCATAATTGGAATTAGTGCATTTAACCCATCCAAAGTGCGCACACACACACACACACACACACACACACACCTGGAGCAGTGTGCAGCCAATAGAGCAGTTGGGGAAATGGAACCTTCAGGTTCCGTATCTGCGTTGAAATGTTCGTGTCAAATGTCAACGCCAAACTGGATTGTAGAAATACTTTGAAGGAAATAAAAGATGAAATTCTACACGTTTGTGATTTGAATGATCTATATTAGACAACATTTAGACTACGGTTAACCCACACTGACAGAATTAGTTAGTAACGCGGTGATGTGACTGTGGTCTCACATGTTGAGCTCACGTTATAGAGCGAGCGTGTTGTGTGGTTACATATTTAGCTCACTGTAACATGCGCACTGTGAAAACACCATGAGTATGTTGTGAGCTCATGGTGACAATTGCGAGATCAAACTGTTGATTGGGTAGCATTCCAGTTTTTATTTGA
The DNA here is from genome assembly GCA_032359435.1 of Enteromius unitaeniatus. Classification (NCBI taxonomy): domain Eukaryota; kingdom Metazoa; phylum Chordata; class Actinopteri; order Cypriniformes; family Cyprinidae; genus Enteromius; species Enteromius unitaeniatus. Next base: position 530,024 of record JAUMHI010000029.1, read on the forward strand.
ATAAAGCTTGTCTTTTTGATTCACTTCAGTAATTTATTCTCTTTTATCAGTTATCAGTTCCATTCTGTAACACCACAACATCCTCTAGCATTTTGTTCTGCACCAAAGTGACATCTTTGGTTACTGATGCTTCTTCCCAAATCGCTTACTTCTCTACTATATAGTACGCGAAAAACAGTATGCGAGGAGAGTATGTCTGAAATTATAGCATTCGAAATTCAGTGGACAAGAAGTACCCGGATGACCTACTGCTTCCGCCCGAATTCTATAGTAGGCATACCATGGACACTTTCCTATCCCATGAGGCTCTGGGAGAGGAGGCGTCATATTCAAAAAATATGGCGGAAAGTGGAGACGTGGCTCATTTCAATTGTATGCAAAAAAAACGTTGTTTATTGTGATTAAATTACACTTGTTTAACACAATAGAAATAAACAGATGACTTATTAAAAAGTTTACATTTTTGCACTGTTGTGACAACGCATGACATGTGACAACATCAATATGGCGGATGTAGTACGTTCGAATTCCATTCATACTATATAGAACGTACTTTTTAACGGTTGGGTAGTACGTTCAATTTTAAACGTAGTACCTACTTAAGCAGTATGTGATTTCGGATGCTGCAAAAGTGTGCATCTCTGAGGGAGAAAGAGCGGGAGAGATAGATCAAGGGTAGGCAACGTTGGCCCTGGAGCCTCATTTATATAGCATGCGCACAGTATGGTACATGCCATCTTCCCAGGACGCGTCCTGTCCAGGGTTTCTGTATTACTTTGATTCAAATTACGTCCATAGCATCTTTAAAACATAAGGAACCTATGTCACACCGATGGATCTGCACAAGCAAACAAAGCCAAAACCTAGATATTAGGCAATATAGAAAGTTCACTATCATTTGCGATTCATAAAGTTCACATCTAAAATATGTGTGGTGTGTACTTTCCTGAAGTATTTTGAAGCATAAGTGAATTTTTTTTTTTTAATAATTCGTCAGCAACACTCGTCAGTTTCACTTCCTGTGAAACTTCATCTGCATAGGTGAACAAATGTTCTGTGAAATGCAAACATCTGACCATGTTTAACAGTTATTCCAGCACAACTTCTTTTTATTTGCGTTTGCAAACGTGGAGATGCTTGAATGTATAAACATTTGAACAAAACACTGATCAATTCAAACATACAATAGAGTTAATAAACCAAGAACAGCTTAAAAATCTGACACACCCAACAAGAATCTGTGGAAGATCCGTAGGGACGGATAACAGACCTATCTTCATGACACAAAAGAGCCGAACCAAACGGCTTACAATTCTCCTTCAGGTTTCCCGTCGGGACTGAATTATGGCCTTTCTTCCACACACAGCAATACTCAAATGTTTTTTAGACACTCAAATAAAGAGTTCACGAGAGAAACAAATAAAATGCATTCTTCATAAACATGGAATTTCTACAACATCCAAAACTCCAAACTACTTAAAATAATCCGAACACACCATGGGAACACTGTGTTTAAGGTGTTCGCATATAATTTGCTGCATAAGCTGCATTAAATAAGGCATATTCTGGATCTCTGAGCACGAGAACACGGTTACAAAACATTCACAAATTCAAAAACCTGAATGCTACGTGAATCGTGCAAACGTCTACAGGCATGCTGGCATTGTTCAAATCCAACATAAAACGATAAAGTGTAGATGGTTTGTGCAAATTCCCATGATAAATTAAAGCTGGTGATATTTAAGGCGTTGAAACGGCATTTCAAGACGAAACGTGTTCTGAGTTTGGTAAAAAAAAATAAAAAAATCCCTTTTGCTTAGTGGACAAAAAACAAACAAAACAAGGACATTATATGGCTTGGAGTCATGCACAATGGCTGGAGTAAATAAAAAATATATTTCTATAAAATTAAGTAAAGAAAACAATGCTGACACACAAGCACACAAGGATAGCGAACACCGATATTTTCATTCCCGACCCGATTGGAAGATGCTGTCCACAGTAGATACACGAAGGTACACGAAGCAACTGTAGGATAAACCACGTAACCATTAACAATCCGGTTTGTGGTTTAGTAGCCGGTCCTCGGTGGCTCCACGTAGGCCGGGTTGTAAGCTGGTTGAGTCGAGCTGTAGTCTGTTGGTGGGGGTGGGTGAGCAAATCCAGGTTGAACTGGTGGTTGTATGGGGTACGTGGCCTGCCCACCATCATACGCAGCCTGGCTGTAAGGAAACGGATATCCTGGGCCTCCTGGAAACACATGCAAGAATCAATGAAATCTCTATCCAACACTTGACTTTCTTTCTATTCCAATATGGAGCTTATTGTTCATGCTTAGACAGCAACATTACACACTAACCAAAGTTATTAAAAGTGAAGGAAAAATCAACCGACCCTTTAATAAATCAAAAGTGCCCCAAGCAACCAGATACAACACGAATGAATCAGTTCACTGAAACATCCTGAATCTCTTTTAACACACGAGTCATGAGACATTGAAGGATTGCTAAACCACATAATGACTTTTTACTTGCAACATTCACAGCATTTACAGCCAAATCATCGTGATTGTTTTTGTTTGGCGGTTCCCAGCTGACTGAATTCTCTCTTGTGCAAGGTTGTATGATCTTACCGGCCTCCTGATATGGGGGTGGTGGTCCCGCTGCATATGGCTGGCCCTGATATGGTCCCTTCGGCATAGGCTGTCCTCCATAAGCTGGTGAGCCACCGTATCCGGGCTGAGCTGGCATGGGCTGGTACGGTGGGTACTGACCCCCCTGAACAACAGGCTGCTGAGGGTACTGTGTGCTTACTACTGTAGTGGTTGTTGATGACATAACAGCTGTAGAAACAATCAAAGGCAAACCAAAATTAATTATTAGTTGAGGGATTCAATGCATAACATACATATATAAAAAGACACTGCTGATGTTTTAACGCAAGTCTCTTATGCTTGCCAAGTATACATGTAATTGACCAAAAACACTAAACCTCAACATCTAGTTGCGAGTTCATTATTAGAACTGGTTTCATAAGTGGATCAAACTGTTTATCAAAGCTGTCCTAAGACAAGAACGCATTTTGAAAATAAAAGCAATCCACCTGTTAAAGAAATGCTGTTCTGCAACCTCATATTCGACCAACAACATATTTTCCTCCTGGGTTACTATAGTCAACTACAAAATACAGTACGTTAAATTAAACCATACAAGTCTATTTATATCAAAAATAAAAAAAGATCTTTATTTGGTTTAACTTGATGTACTAAAATTGAAATTAAATGTAAAAAAAGATATCAAATCAATAAAGTATAAAAATAACTAATTCAAAATATTAAAATAGTATTTCGGTGATCCTAAAATAACAAGGTTAACAATTTTAGCAGCTCAGTGAATTTAACAGTGACTCTTTCATACGATGAACGCTCTTTTAAGAACTTCTTAAAGGGCTAGTGCACTCAAAGATTAATATATGGCGGTTTTTTAGGTGCACTGTCACTTTAAGAAGGGTACTTCATTGCTAGTTCCCAGAGTGTGAAGCCAAAACACCCACTACGTAACTAAATGTTTAAAACAGACGTTCTGAAGGTATGATGCCAACTGTCATGTGAGCATCTTGTGACACACAATCATTAACAGTTGCACTGTAGGCCTCTTCCTGTAGCACAGGGGCGCTTCCTCCCTTATTTGTGGTAGCTGTGGTCACAGTGAGTCAGACTGGGTGGGGAATTCCAGAATGCTTCAGCATTCAGCTTTTCCACTCTCAAAACACACATTCCAGCATTAGCAGCACAGGCTACAAGGTCAGAGAAAGTTGTGGAAAAAAAAAAAAAAGTTGTACCTTGTCTTATACACGGGTCAGTGGAACAAAACATGCCCAGGTCATATTTTGAACCTATATATTGCATAAATTTTGGCTTATGTTTGTTAGACTCACTTGGGCAAATCATTTTTAATTGGCTTTACATTTAAACATAGAATATGACCCCCCCAACCAATGATGTCATGTCTCAAATTGAAAATATGAAAAAGAATGGATACAATCTGCAATTGAAGACACCTACGTCTGGGTGATCGGCACATTTTGTAGAGGCAGCAGCATGGGCATACACAGCAAACGATGAACATGATGATGAAGACCACAATCCCCGCTATGGTCACGCCAACAATGATAGACTTGTTATCACTGCTTTAGGAAAGTGAAAAAAAAAAAAAACAGATTAGAAACACGCTTTACTTGTTCAAAAATGTACATAATACTATTACTTACATAATACTTATGAGAAAAGTAAAACTGCTCACAAAAAACAGTCGTCTTGTTCATCCTCAGACAATCTCTTATTTCGATCGATGCAGCAGTATCTGTTATCACACGTCCCACAACAGAATTGTGAATAACTGCAGTCAAAGGAGGGCTTCAGAATACCAGTGCTGGTAATGTAGGTTTTGCAGTCATCGTCGGCTAAACAGAAGCAAAAAGATAAGAGAGAAATATTGGTCAAATGCATTTTATAGGGGTAGTTTAAGCACAAATTGAAATCTCGGTATCTTTTATTCGATGTCAGATCACTTAAACCCAGGTAGTCCCAGGTAATATGACTTGAAACAGTAATTTAGATTATTTTAATGATCTTTTATGGCTTTTTAGAGTTTCAATTGTATTGCATCACTTGTTGTGTGCCGATTTTAGACCCTTATGGTTTAGGGGAAATGTTTCACATTTTAGATGTGTTAAAATATACAGAAACGTCCTGATTTTTCAGCTAGATCAAACATTTCCAACAGCCTGCGCGAAACTAATGTAAAATGAGCCTTCAATTAAACGGATCGCAAACAATACCCATACACTAACACTGAAAAACCTGCTGAAGAAAAAAAAAAAGTTAAATAAAAAAAATTACTAACAACCATACAGAATTACGTGTGAAATTTGCAACTAGAAAGGCTGAAACATTTTTAGTAAAACTAATTGTTTTGTTTACGCCATTTAAAAAAAAATCTACGCTAAAAACTACACATGAAACATAAAAAAAAAACACATGACACGGAAAAGTCATGCTTTGGCGCATAGCAAAAATACACAAAATACGTGTTTAAAACAAGCACGTTTTGCACAAGCACAAGCAGCATTTCATGTTGTTTGTTTGTCAGGGCAGATACAGCTGTATACGTAGCAGGCATTGTTTACCCGGACAAAGAACAAGCCACGAATTCGTTTTTTATTGATGCCATTTTAGATACTTGCCGAATATCGCCGCGATTAAACCCGCAGACAGGAGCAGGAGAACCGGGACGGTGGACGCCATAGCTCAGCTCTTCCCCTTCAGGAGCTCGTTCCTCTCGGATGTAGTAATTTGAGAAGACGCCTACAGCTCCCACGAGCCCTGCGTTAGGCAAAGCAACGGAAAACCCAGCCCTGCTTAATTTACAAGTGGACTGCTGCGTCTGTGATGTCTAAAGCTTAAACATAGGATAAAAGATGGATTGACACGACACACAATAGACTCTCACAACAGTGGGAATCAGCTGAATAACACACCATATGGTTCTCACGACGCACCAAACGCCCCTCCCATGCTATAGCTTTGCTGGATAAAACGAAAACGAAAGTCTATTAATGTATTATAAAATTAGGCCTGGTCAGAATGGATTTGGGGACATGGTAGCTAGAAAACTGACTAGAAACAGATACTTGGAGCCTCAGTCTGCTATTAATTGTTTTAAATAGCAATATTTACGTCTGCATTTACATCTGCACACTGCAAAAAATGCTTTCTAAGACAAGATTTTCTGTCTTGTTTCCAGCCAAAATATCTAGATATTCTGAAATCAA
>JAUMHI010000029.1:547268-577685 GCA_032359435.1 Enteromius unitaeniatus
AGTTCCTGTCTATTAGCTTTTAGGCTAAGCTATTTGCTAGCAAGCTATAAAAGTTGATCACTAGAGCTCTTTAAAAAGATAGACCCAAAATCCTGATGACATCATCCTGAACTACATATATGTCCAATCTTATGGCTTTCTAGCATGATAATGCCCCTCCCGCCATAACTAGCTGAGCAGCAAATTCTTTCAATATGTCCAACCTTTCAACAAGAAATACATCAATAAGACTGAAATCTATGTTTGTCTGTGTTTAATTGGCATATATGTATTTTGAAGACGAATAGTTTTATGCAAATAAGACAGGCCCCCAAACCAGCTATTTATACAGTACTGGTCTCGCTAATCCGGCTATATGCTAAATGCATTCCAGGAAGCTACGGTGGAAGCTTTTTGATCATCTTGAAAGATTCCAAGGTCCTTCAGTAATCCTTCAGAATTATGTAACTTCATTGACTTAAAATAACCTAGCTGTGGTGCTCTTCAACAAAGCAAAGATGTGAAAACTTACACATGACTCCGTCCTTCCACTGACTGCAGCCTTTCTTCCAACTCCTGTTCTTCTAGAATTTCAAAGCAACACACGTCAGGATTACATATATTCTGCTGTTCTTTACAGCACTTTAGGATGAGTTTTCTAAGTAAAACCGATATATGGCTGTAAAGGGTTCTATATAGAACTATAAAGTTATTATATAGTTCCGTGGATGTTCAAAAAGTTCAGTTTCTGGGTTTTTGAAAGCACTAGAACATAGTTTGTTATGGAACTACAAAGACTTTAAATGGTAAAATGTGTGTTTTGCAGCTTTCGATCCAAGAATTCCTCCTGAAAGAATTAGCATTGGATTTGTCTGATTGCTTTAGAACTAGAGACCATGAGAACCTGACTGGAGTTTTCTGCCTAATTGGAGAGTCATTTCACTAACCTCCAGCTTCTCTGGCAGCCTGCTTAGAAGTCTCCAAAATGCGAGAGACTCTCTCAGCTTGGGATTTTTCCTCAGTTGCAAGAATTTCAGATCTGGAATACACCGTCTTTTCTGGTGTGGTTGGCTTCTGTTGTCAAAACCAAATCATGGTAAAACGTTATTAATAAGAGTTACGCCATAAAAACGCCAACCGTGCTCCTTGAGGGCTACCTTCTGGATAGAATTCCACTCCAACAGACCTGTCTGTTTTTTTCCAAGTAACTCTAAGAACTCAAAGAACTATATAACCAACTGTAGAAAACCAAAAAGATTGCAGAACCTGTATTTTTATAAAGCAAGTAATCTGGAACATCTTGATTTGATGATTCAAGTTTGTTTAATTAGGGTTGAAGTTTAACTCTGCAGAATGGCAGCCCTTAAGGAGCAGGAGTATGGTTTATAGAGCTATCTGAAAGTCTCGGTCTGGTTATACTAAGACATAAGGGTGATTACTGGTGTTTGGGAACTTTCACTTTCCACAGCGCTGGTGGTTTCTTCCACTGAGCTTTCGGAGAAGGAGGAAGATGGTAAATGGGGACTTTTGGCCAAACAGTGTTCCTCTCTTTCCCCATCACTGTCAATGCCGTTAGTGTCTAGACTGAACCTACACAACATAACCATACAATGTTTACATACACACATACATCAGTGTGACTCTATTACCAGAACTCATGCATTCCTCAAAGACTTTCTAACATCACAGTTAGTTTTGAGATCATTGAAAAAATAAAAGTCTTACCTTCTCCCCAGGTCAATCGGCGACACTGGCACTTCCCAGCTGTGTCTGCGTGATGTGGACATGGATCTAACCAATGTAGGAAAGTTGTCCGTGTCCGAGTCATCATCTTGATCGGATTCCGGATAATCCTGGAACTCTTTCGGTTCTGAGTTTCTGATGGCAACCAACCGATCCATGGCTTGCTCTCCAGTGCAAATCACAGTGTCGTCTGTCTGGAAAAGTTGATGGGCGTTGAACTCTGTGGAATTCTGCCTAGATCCACTTCCCGGTGTGAATGCAGGAGTTACCAAAGGGGCAGAAATGGTTGAAACTGGAAGTCTTGTGTCTGGTGGTTCAGCGGATCCGAGTTGCAGGTCTCTGAAATATTCTGAATCTCTCAGAGAAGAGCAGAGGTCTAAAAGGTCCTCCTCACTGCTGCACTCGTTGCTCTCAGTTAAGAAATTCCTCTGAATGCAAAAAACCCAGAGATAGCTGATTTATCACAACAAAAAGGTCACATGACATATGACTAATAATGTGAAGCTTAAGTCTGTCTCACGCTAGTGTCATTCATTGACTGAAAGAGGATGCAGTGAACTTCTTGTTTGATGCAAGAGCCACATAGCAATCGAGCAAACATGTCTATCCAGTACAGTACACCGGGGGTCATCAGACTCTGTCCTGGAGGGACGGTCTCCTGAAAAGTTTAGCTTCAACCCTAATCCAACACACCCGAACCTGCTAATCAAGGTCTTAATAGGTATACCTGAAACTTCCAGGCAAGTGTTTTGAGGCGAGTGAACTCCTCAGGACACTGGCTCTCCAGGACCAATCCCAACCAAGGAACCAGTGGTACAGTGCCTTGATCAAGGTCTTGAGATATTAAACAACTCTTTTCAATTCAATTTCAGTTTGTTCCTCCTTCAAAAAGGCATATATATATATATATATATATATATATATATACATAATGTCATAAAGTCATAAAGACTCATTTTGTCAAGTTCCATATATTCTTGGGTCAACATCCTTGATGATCCCAGAACAACATTCCTGGCAGGCAATCAGTTTTGATTTAGGGCTAACGTTGGGGTTTCATTTAGGACTCGATTAGAAGCTTGAGCAACCTTTTAAACAATCATTTACCCAAGTTTAAGATAAAGGTTATGGTTAAAGACTTACCTTGTCCTCAGGTGAACTGCTAAAGAAGACGTCTTCTGGGATGGAGGTCGGGGACAAGGATGAGGAGGAGCTGGGTGCTGAGACCGGGGCTCGAAGTTGAGAGCATGGTTTGCAATCTGAGGCTGAAACACAAAATTTTCTTCTATGACTTGCAGCGTTATTTTTGGTCAGGTGCCTAATCACACATACGTATTGTTGCTGTGCACCAGAAGAAACAAATGAGAGTGGTGTGACTGTGATATAGCAGTAATAGAGACGGGTCTGAAGAGCCAGTATGACAGCATACCCTAAATTAAATACTCTAAATAGCTACTGCCAGAACTTATCAGTGACTTGCATCAACTTTAGCATATTACATCAACACACAGCTGGAGTCAGTTGAAGCTGGAAACGTTTCCCTATAAACAGAAGATCTTAATCTGATGTAAAATGGAAGCACTAGTTTACAGAAGCAAAACTCTGGGTTGTGTTTAATAGCGGATATATAGTGGCCTCCAGCCTGATGTTATAAGAGAACCCAAGGTTCTCCACAAAGCCATCCAAGCTTCAGAAGAACCAAGAAATGCTTGACTTTCCTCCACCTGGAGGTAATTAGCTAACTTGAAGAACATATGAACCTGAAAATAAACTTGCTTCATCTACAGAAAAATCAACCATATAACCAACTGTAGAACCCCAAAAGAACATTTGCAGAACCTGTATTTTTATAAATGTATACTCAATGTTTTCCATCTTTAGAGATTTGCCAAATTTGCTACCAACTCCCAGGAACCATCCTTTGGAGTTAAATTAAGGGCCACCAATATTGCTTAACTGACCTTTCCTGAGTGACGAGGTGATTATGACAATAATGAAATAGACTATATGACAAAACCCAGACACCAACCCAGTCCAATCCAGAACCATTCTTCTTCACCGACTGCTTGTCCTAAAACAATAGATGAATGAACTGTACAGTACTTTCTGACATAAATCATCTCGGCCCTAGACGAATGACAGAGTCTGAGAGCAGTGAGGTTGTTTGTATCCGAATTAGACATGTGATATGTAAACTATAAGAGCACCATGGTGCTTGTCATGTTCAGATATCCTTTTATGGCCGCTCCTTCTTAACATATGCGCCCATATAAATACTTAAACAAAGGAGCATTAACAAGGGTTATTGTAGGTCTACCGCACACACTATTAAGGTGCAAAGTATTATTTTGGTCTAAGTAAAAGGAAACAGGCTCGAAATAATCTAAACCATGCCATGCACATGAGTAGATGAATCCCCGGAGGAAGTGTAAAGTTTGCCAATTGCAATTTGCAGAATTATGTTATGTTAGTCTTGAGCTTTTCCAAGAGGATTACAGAGGCAACCCCAAAGCTGTAAAGCAATTCAGAGCTCCATCAGAGAAGGTCATCTCTGAAAATGCACGCAATACTTGGAGCATCATTAAAAGATGGTTAACTAGTTCACTAATTGTGCTGCTCTTTCTATCTATCTATTGATGGGAAATAGAATCAGGAAATGTCAGAAGCAAATGTGACAAATAATAAAATTGCATCTTGTTATTTATTTAAAGAATAGTAGTGCAAAAAGAGGAAATGACGTAGGTACAGGAAATTGCATATCACAATCAAACTTACATCACTTGTTTGAGCACCATATCTGAGTATAACACGCCTGGTTCCTGTATGTAAATACATATTGAAAGTTCCTGTTTTGCAGTAGGGCGATTTCCAATTATCTTCTCTTTTATCTCAAAATACAGTAATGACATAATCACACCGAACTGTTAAGTGTGAAAATGTGGTTTTCTGTTCAGATACAGTCTGATCATGAGAGCTGCATGCAAAAGCTCATTCTGTTAGCAATGTGAACGGACCTCTTGTGCAACAGTGGTCTGACAAACCGCAACTGCACGCATCATAACATTAGTGACACTCAACCACAGGAAATAAAAACACCTCTTCAGCTATTTATAGTTTAAGACAGAAAAGGTGGGGAAAAAAGTCCACTCTATTAAGTAAGAAAAATATTATGGTACTGCCCTGTTTTTTTCTTGTTAATTAAGACAACCGTAAAAAAAAAGAAAGATGCAAGAGATCCAGAAAGATGCAATCATGCCCTCTACCTCTTTTGAAGGACCATCGTTTCATCCATGAGAACGAGGGCCAGGAGTTGTGCAGAGGTGGATCTGCCATGTGGACAGTGTGAGTTTCTCCCAGAGGAGTTAGTGAACAAGATATCAGAAAACTAGTGTCCCACAGCCAGATCAGAGGAGGGAACCCGCCGGGGATTATCTAACTTATGATTCAAAGTCAAGAGGCACAGCGATGGGGGCTCACAGTCAGAGAGAGAGAGAGAGTGAGAGAGGGACGGATAAAAGAGAGAAAGGAAGCACTGCTGGATCTGAATGGGAGGGATTAGTTTAATTCTACCCCTACAAAAAATGGCACAGTAATGGATCAGGTGGGAAATATCACTCTATTGTCAATTATAGAAATTATTTGGACACATTTCTTTCACTTTATTTGGACATCACCACACTAATTCTTTTTAGACTCCTCCCCTTCAGTAAACTTTACTGAAGCTCCGCCTTTCAGACGACTTATTTTTAGACTCCTCCTATTCAAGAACATTTTAGCAAAGTGTTCAACTTGCTCCGTCCCTCAAACAACCTTTTTTTGTTGCTAACATCATCAAGGCCACTTATTTTTGATACCGAAACTCCTCATTTTAATACCCTGCCATATAGAGATACTTTTCACTTCCTATCAATCCCTAATAACGGTGCTATATATTACTACTGCCTAATTACACAAATAAATACTGAGTAATATTACTTAATGTACTTACAGTACATGTATTACTACGTTTAGGTTTGACTTTTTGCAATTTTGCATAACTTACCGTTATTAGTAAGTACTTGCTTAGTAATAACAGTAAGTTACTATGTAACTATGTCACTTTAAAATGAACTGTTAAGTATCTGAAATATCTCTCTGTTGATTTTAAGTGTACATGTTTAGGCACTTTTGGGGCTAATATATTAATATATGTTACTGTGTAACTGACATATTCATGCAGCCACCATAGTATTTCTATCAAAAATACCATAAATTCAAAGTACTATAAAATGTCTTTTTGATACCGTCACATGCCCCCCAAAAAACACAGTAAAACCACGGTTTGTTTTGGAAGATGATCTACAGTGAAATGAATATAACGGTGTGTGTGATCTGGTGTATAATAGTGAAAGTGGAAAACGGCATCTGCGAAGAGCACAAACAAGCGTCATAACGGTTGCTTTTGAAAATCAACATGTTTGTTTAAGAAAAAGAAGACAAAACCGACCCCAAGTATACTTTTTCTACACTTAGTCATCGAGTTGCACCACAGCGAACTGCATTTCTGCTTAGCCAGTTCCTTAAATGATACCAGTGAAGCAATAATGGCTGAAAGCACCAGTGAAGTCCATCAAGTTGGGTTCTTACAGCCCAAAACATCCAACATTCATTCAAAACTGTAGATTAAACACAATAAAGTTGGCATGATAGCTTATCTGAATCTGCAGAAGATGAAGCCTTACCAGAACAATGACACCGATTCAGCTCACATCATGCAAAATTAACATTTTATTGTGTTCTAAATAAAAAAAAAAAAACAGACTTGACATACTCACCCCAATTTAGAAGTACAAAAAGCAACAATCCACAGCTAGCAAAAATGTCCTCATCTGAATCTAACGCACGACTTTCAGGCAGCTTAAGCAACTGAAAAGAGCAGAGTGCTGCGGTAACCACAGCCTAGAACACACAGCACTGACACAACTTCCTCTTCTGACTGACACTAGCAGTGCAAACACATGGGCTTTAGATGAACATACACCCACCCACACACACACACAACCCCACTTCCACAGGTGGTAATATCAAAATGATGTTTTTATCCAAACTGTAAAAGAAAAATAGCTTTTCTGTGCATATGACTGCATAGTTCCCACACTAACGAGTGCACTTGGGCAGGGGTTTAGAGGAGATGAGCAGAAACGCTGGTGGTTAACGCGGTGAACGAACCCATTCGAAGAGCTTGTTTTGTGTAAACTTGCTGCTGTTCACAGTTCACTGACTACTAGAGATAGAACGTGCCATTTCCTGCAGTCTAACTGTACTATTGCTCTTATCAGCCAGTGTAGAGAAATTGCAAGTCTCTACAGACCTGAGAGTCTTTTTATGGCTTAAAAATGTAAATAAAGTGGTATAAATAAGGCAGCCAATCATTTTCGGAGTATATGGTTTCCTTGTTTTTGGTATTGTGTAAGACACACTTACAGTTGCATCTTAATGTGTACTAATGCATTTTTAAAATCAAATGTTAATATAGACCTGTACTGACTTGAACTGATTTAAAAACAATTTATTAGCTTATTAAACAATGATTCATTAACACTGGAGCAAATATGATGACCTTTATTTCACAAAAGTGTTACTGTTTAACACATGATAAACATAACCATCCTGTATTTCCTCCAGTGTCATTTTTTTAACCACATTTCAGATTGTATTTTCTGAAATGGAAATGATGATGGAAATGATATGTTATTATTGCAGAAACAAAATGGAAAAATTATTTTGAGTTTCTAATGCTATATAGACTTATATCGCAAATGCACACAAGCAAAAATATTAGTTATATATATATATAAATATATATATATAGTTTTCGGTGTTAATTCAACAAAATTACAGTTTGATTGGAAATTACACTATTAAAATATTGACCACAAGTTCTATTTACTGGGATAAAAAAGAAAACAAACAAGCTAGAAATGAATAACACTGTTAATTTGTCACATTTTTACAGAAGATTTTCATGGTTTAAGAACTGTCCAAAAATGTTTAATATGAAATGTTTAGGTTTTTACAAGTAAAAGTGTTTTTTGGGATATTTACATTTTACATTTTACGTCACAAACATATTGCTCAATATGTGGTGTAAGAAAACAACATAAAGCAAAAAGTAACATACATTTACAGGTTGACAATATTTTTAAATAACTGCATTAAAAAACAAACAAACATCGAAATCATTTAATTAGCCTAAAGTTTTTTTCATGAATTTCTGCTTTCTTTTGGAGATTTTTTTGTTTTTTTAAATTTTCGATTTTGGTTTGTTCTTGCATTTAGGGGTCATATGATGCCCACTTTCCACAAGTCAATATAATTCTATAGGGTCTGAATGAAAAGTATGTAACATAGTATGGTTAAAATTTCTCATTGGTAGAGTAAAAAAAACAGGTCTTTTCAGAACAACCAGTTTTGTGGAATTTTCCTTTAAATGTTAATGAGCTCCGCTGACCCCGCCCCTCTCTTCCACGCCGCTCTCTGAAGTGTTTACTGCAGCCGCTTTCATCGTGAAACTTACTAATTAGCACATTATTAGGAAAGGCGAATTAAGAAGATTCATTAAAAAAAACAAAAAAAAAACCCTTGTACTCACTTCTTCCGCGTCTTCAGGCGTTCAGATGGCAGGAGTAAATGATTCCTGCTATGTTCATTATAAAATCCAACACAAAACACCTCTTAGGAGTCATTCTTGTCTACATCTGGGACGGATGACCGCTCACTCAGGACAGGTCAGAGGTAAGAGCCCAATCCAGTCTGTGTGACACCGAAACTATCAAGGGAGGGGCCTGTCTGTGTGACGTCACACACAAAGGAGTAAGATTTTAGTAGACCAAAAAATAAATAAATATAATTATCAGGGTGGTTGTGTACATACACTGCCAACACATTTCAGTTTTCCATTTATTATCTTGGGAAGAGACACAACTTCAAGTCATTTTTTTTCCCAATAATTTTTAATTCATAAATTTCATATAAACAGTTAATTGTTGAATAATTTACACACAGCAAGATTCATTTTCATTCCATTCCAACATTTACTGTACATGTCACTGCTTGGCTTTGAAAAACTAAAACTGTCTATTCGTACTAGTTAATCATGGCACAGTTTGATCCTGGTCTGATGGATTCGTTGGTTGGTTGAAATAAGTGACGGTGGTTTCCACACGCAAAGTAAATGGCACAAATTCAACCAGCGAGCGGAAAGTTTTGATGAGAAGGTATGTGTCGGTGATTAAATAACAATAAAGGGGAATGACGGGACAGAAAAACAACTGTGGGGATGTGCACAGAGGAAAAGCAAACGAAAGGATAAGCGAAACAAACGAAATGATCAAACGTTCAACTAAACAAAATTGTACAGGACAAGAGTTAAAAATAAAAATACACAAGGGTGCTGATTATTTGATGTTGAAACAGGCCGGATAACCTGATACAGCCATCATATATAAGACCCCAAAAGATGTCAGATTTACTGTACATAAGAAATAAACATTTAACACATTCAATATAAACAAAAAAATGAATTGAATTGATGCTGAGTCTGGGGCTGACATGATGCTTTTTAACCAAAGTTTTTCTCAGTAAATTATGGAAGCTTATTTCCGCTTTAAAAAAATATAAACTCTGGCAAAAATGTTAGCAATTTTTACTTTTCTCTCTGAATTCTAAGTTCTCACCTCACAATTCTTTTGATTCCATTTTTTCTTCTTCTCTGAATTGCAAGTTTACATCTCGAAAATTGGCTTCTAACAAAACGTTTTCCCCCTCACAATTGCGTGTATGAATTTTACAATTCTGATTAGTTTTTCTCAGAATTGTGAGTTTACAACGTGCAAGTACTTTTTTTTTTAATCTCGTGGCGGAAACAAGCTTCCACAGTAACCTGTTTGTTCTCCATCATTACAGATGTCAACTAAACCTTTATTTTTGCGTGATTGTAGCTTATAATAAAGTCTGCAGTGGTCTTTTCCAGTTTTTTACATTGAAAAACAATTGTTTATTCAAACGGTCACCTTTATGAACGTAGAGGAATAGTCCGTATTGTACAAAGAAAAGGGTAACAATTTACAAATACAAAATGCTGACAAAGGATATGCAATCATTTCATGGATGGCAAACAAGTAGTTGTACATGAGGGGAAAAAAAATTAAAAATCCAACAATGCAAAGTACAAAGAACATAATTGTAGGCCAAACCTCTGAACGGTTCGTCATCCCATCAGTTTGGAGAGTAAAATCGATGTCATTTATATCTCTGAATCACAGTGTAATGCCATGAACAAAAGACATCACACTTTTATCGAAAAGAAATCTATATACATTGATAATGTTAATTCCGTAATGTACATGAATAGTAAAAGTTTACAGTCAAAAAAGTAATTGAATTTGCCCTCCCTATTTTGACTAAAAAAATAGAAATTAATATCTCTAAAGTGTAATACTTTTTCCTTTTAAAAACAAAAAAATACATACAATGCCTTGCGTTCGGACCTGTTCTGCTTTTCTAGCTTGCTGTAGAAAACCGCATTTGGGATTTAGTTACTATGTTAAGGTCATTTATCAAAATGATATTCTCTCGATTTGTAGTTTTACACTGGGAGCTGCCAAAGTTGTTGTTTGGGTAACAGTGAATCAATCGTACGTTGGGCGGTTTCTCAAGCACACGAAGCAAGCCTTATCCAAGAAGAGACAAGTTCAGCTTAATTAAAAATAAAAATAAGAAAAGAATATCATTCACATATACCAATACAGTAAAACCGAGCCAAGCATTGAGCCGAAGATGTGCTAACCTGTCGAGAAATCTGTACAATAGGCTCCAGTATTTTGAGGATATCGGGTGAAAAACAATCCGGTCCAGGGAGTTTGTTGGCCAGGTTTGGCTTGGAGGATACTTAGGTTTGCGCAAGGCACTATGGATCCACCAGGGGGGCGCTTAATTCCCCGAAACAACATTGGAGAGGCAATTAAAGATGCGAAATGCTTTAGAGATGCACGACTGGCATCCAAAGGCATCATTTTTTTTCCAGTTGTCCATCCGTTTTTCTTGTACGATTAAGCTAGCAGTGGATAGAATTGATGCTCCTCCGATAAACGAAACCCAACACTCACATCTCCCTGAGGAAAATAAAACGTTTCTATGGCACATAGGATTGTCCGCGATAGTATTTATGAACGCATGTGTAAGGAGAGACAGGTGAAGTCCGTGTTAACTATAAACTATATGGCATTGATAGAAACTTTCACAGTAGAAAACACATGGAACGAAAAAAAGACATTGACAATCACATTTGGTGCAAACCAACCAAAAACAAAACAGTGAACAAGTTTTTTTTTTTTATGTGAAACTACTAAACTCAGGGCATCAGAAAGATTGTTCGGTAAGATACTGCAGTGAGCGAAGAAGAGCCGTTTGAATCACAAATGCTAGTACGCCCGCTGTAACTACATCCAATAATGATCATATAAAAATACGCGAAATGTTTTGTGGGCGATTTTTGCGCAACTGTGATTCAGTAGTCTCTCAGGAAGGGACTCGAAAGATTAAATTGAGCTTAAATCACAGAAAACATCATGTTCTAAAATATAATCGCGAATTAACAACAAGTGGCTTTACGAAAAATTTTGCATTATTCAAATAAGTGCTTCATGTATTAGACAAAGAAATAAAACTACATAATACCTCATTTAGATTAGCAGAGCCAAACGATGTACCGTAAATGTAAAAAAAAAAAAAAAAAAAAAAAGTAGTTTTTTTCGTACGCTTTCGCACAGCTCTGCGCATTTCAAATGACTTAAAAGAAAGGCGTCACCCGTCAAAGTGAATCTTTGGGTTCTAAGCTTTCTCCAAAATCAAAATAAAAAAAAGGCGAACAAGGGAAGTGATCCGTAATCGTAATTGCGAGAAAGAACCTCTAGAGGCCAATTTTGGGATTGCAGACATGGTTTTTGCTGCCCCGAAACAAGCCCGTTAAAGAAATTCAAACAACTAAACAGAGATGCACTTGGCTCTGAAACATTTCTAAACAACATACTGAGGTAGACTGTGTCCAAACAACCAACAGAAAGACATTAGCGCTAATAAAACCAACTGCGTTCGTGACCTCGCCAACTGTTACTCTCGTTAAACGAACAAATAAACATTTAAAAAACTAGTTTTACCCGCCTTACAGTATTGTAACAAAAGCTAGCAGGGACTTACATAATTATGAGGATCCTAAAATAAATAAAATATCAATATTTGCCTTTTCAAAGATATGGTAATCTTGCTATCTAGGGAAAAAAAATCTGCTCACTGCTACAGAAAAAAAGAAAAATTCTTTGTAATAGTGTAAGAAAAGCTACAAGCAAGCTTGATTTCTTTGATTATGCTATGTACTTTTAAAATTAAGCCAATGGGACCAAGAAAGGGAAGTTTTGTTTTGAGAAAAAAATTAAGTAAAACACGAAATGGCAAACACGCTTACTTGTGAATTTCAGCCTCGTTCTGTCGTTTCCCTCCCAAACTATTCACAAATAAATATACATACACACAAATATACACGCGCACACAGCACATTTTTGATGATGATGCGCAAGATCCAGTAAAAGCGCCATCTCTCTTGCCTCTGGTGATCGGAGAAGGCACAAAGTTTAGGAATTGAGCGTCTGCCTATGAAAGTTGTCTGCTTTTTTCTTTAAAGGATTATTTGGGAAAAAGCGGCATCATTCTGACAGAGACGGAAGTTTACTTTCCCTGTGGTCTTCTAAGACTTCCCTTTCTCAGAACTAGAGAGTAAACGTCGTTATTATGCAAAACTACACTCACTTATAATACTTAAACAAGATCAGGGATAAATTAAAGGAATGTTTTAATAATCCAATTCAAATATTACCAGGTCGAATATTTCTGCTGTCCAAAACCAAACCACCTAGAATCCCTCGGTAAAGCACATCTTTCACAATAACATCCTAAACCCACCTGCTGAAAAATCCCAAAACAACCTCTCATATCCCACAGGACAAAAAAGCAAGCTCCAAAACATTCTCCACAACAGCTTTTGGAATCCCAAAAAAGTAATTGAACAACATCCTACAAAATTTTTACGTTTATTCCCTTGAATTGAGCAATCATATTAATATTAAATTATTATTATAATAATTATTCTGAGACGAAATGCGTTGAATTTGGGCCAAACCAAAAACGCTCCCCGTTGTACGCTGGAACATCACCGTGAGTCAACTTGCACGTTAATTAATGCGAGTTTTTTTGGTTAGACATAAAAAAAACATCTCATGAAAAGAGACAGTTGCAAAAAATATTGTATAAGCAAAGCTGATGAAGACATTAGAAAAAGACATAAGAATTATGTACAAAAGTTCAGATGTTGTGAATAGTATATTTAAAATACTGATACCAATCAATATTTAAATACATATACATATATATATATATATATATATATATATACGTATACATACATATATACATATATATATAAACATACATACACACACACATATATATATGTATATATGTATATAAATCAAATACCCACTATATATATCAGAGCAGCAGCTATTGGTCAGTCTGAGGAACTCTTTTGTCCAATCATAACTGTTAAATATCCTTCAGCCGGTAAAAAGGACACAGGAGTAAAAAAGCTCAGAGAAAAAAATAAAATAAAGCAAATAAATTAAACCTCATTCACCAGAACACCATGTGAATATAATCTACGTGAATTCAGGAATTCTCCAGGACAAAATAAAAGTCATTCCTCTACAAAACAAGTTTGTTCTAAAGGAATATAAGCACATAGTTCCACACTGTAAAGTCATTGTTCTAAAGAAATTAACACAAGCATTGATAGACACTTCTCTTTTTATAGGCCACTTAATAAAAGGCCACTATCTTAAAAGATTTCCACAAAAAAAAAAAAAGAGAAAGAGACAGGAAATACGCATCCAAGGGAGAAGGAAGTGGATTTTGAGGTGACGTAGCCGAAGCAGCTTTTCTGGTTGATTTAGTCATGTTCACAGTTTGCTTTTCCCCACCGCCCAACCAAACTGTCTTGGAAACTTGGCAAAAGTGTAAAAGTGTCAGAAAGCGAATGGTGCGTCGGATGATGAGCGAAATAACGTCCGTTTTCGTTGTAACCATAATAGTGTAGCTGTAAGATGGAAACAACAACAACGACAAAAAAAAGAAAAGAAAAAAAGACCTGAGATCTGTATCTTTAAGGGCCTCTGCAAAAATTTTAAACTTTTAATAAAAATAAAAATAAAAAAAAGCCAAAGCAAATGTTAGGACGGACTAGATCTGGGTAGAGACAGAATTCGGCCGTTTTTCTTTCCACCGTTCATATGCGTGTAGGGCACGTGCTCCTCGTAATTGCCCCGTAGGCCCACCGTGGGGCCGTTGTCTCTACTGAGGCTCTCCTCACGCTGGGAATAGGATGAGGGGTCCAGTGGTATGCTCTCCATGTTTTCGAAGTCCATGTCGAACTCCTCGCTCTCGGGAGGTTTGTTGTCCTCGCTGTAGAAGAACGAGACCTCTTGGAAAGTAGGATGCAGGTCTTCCTTCATCATGTTGATGATCTCGAGGAAGGAGGGCCGCATCTTCGGGTTGTACTGCCAACACATCTGCATGAGGCTGTGCCTGAAAGAAGAGAGAAGACAATTTTACCTTAACCTCATCCTCCATGGAGGGTAGAGAAACATGAATGTATTGTCAGTTGTCAGATTGTCACATTTAATCAATACGTTAAAGAATCTTAAGAGCATTTAGATGTATTTAGATGATTGTTCAATGCAGCAAAAGAGATGTCTTGAAAGTGAGTGACATACTTGATATGATCATAGAAGACATGTATATCGTACTTATTTTGGACAAGAAGAAAAAAACTCTAGAAAAAATACTGATGTGGCTTGTTTCCTGCTGATAGATCAGAATATATAGGAGTTTTGATCGAGAACAGCACAGCATAGCAAGTTCAAATAGCCAACTGCCGAAACTGAATTACTGAAACCTATTGGAAACTTACTGAAATAAAACAATTTAGCCCCAAAAAAATTTACCCCAATTTGCTGAAAAGATCAAGTTATATTGAGTTTATATCTTCATTTCTAAAAAAACAGAAATATTTGGTTGAAAAAGCAAAAAGAATGTCATTCACCTTCAGCCAAAATAGTTTGGAGACCGAAATCATTAGTCAAAATAATGCTCATTTTCTTTCTCAGAACCGCACGATACAAACTCCAAAAAAAAGTCCCGCAATTCTGACTTTATAACTTTTGCAGTTGTGGCTTTATTTCTTGTAATTCTGAGAAAATAGTCAGAATTGTGAGATAAAAAGTCGCAATAACCTTTTTTTAATTTTTTTTTATTCAGTGGCAGAAACAGGCTTCCATAGGATAGCCTGTTTTTAAATTGCTTAAATATATTTATAATATAAATATATATTTGTTAATTAGGGCTGGGACTCGATTAAAAAAATAATCATATTAATTAGAGGCTTTGTAATTAATTAATCCAATTTAATCGCATATAAATATTTGACCTGAGAACAGTGAGAAGCAAGATTTTTCATATGGATTTTTACTATAACATTGAATAACGACTGAATACATAAGCTTAAGCAACAAAATATTGTTTATTTTTGTTCAAACAAGTGAACAACGGCTGTGTGTAATATATATACAGCTCAATGTGAAATCACGCACATGATGGCATTTACCACTGATTACACGACCGGCTTTACTGACAAAACACGCAAACAGATCGACCGATCGGGACATCCCTATTCAGAACATTCGAAACGCTAGTTGGTGCTCCAGTATAATCGGTCTGCCGAAACTCATCCAGTGAGAAACGATCCGCGGTGCAAAAATAAGTGTGATTAAAATGCGTTAAAAAATGTGTGTAATTAATTTATCGAAATTAACGTGCTAAAGTCCCGACCCTATTATTTATATATATATATATATTTATTTTTTTACTAAATTTGGATACAGGAAGCCAAAAATGGTACTTACATTCTCTCTGGACAGTTCTCCGGTCTGTCCAGGTAGCCTCCGTCCATGACAAACTTGAGCACTTGCTCATTGGACAGTCCCTGGTAAGGCTGCTCGGCAAGCGTGGTGATCTCCCATAACACTACTCCAAAAGACCTGCAAGTCAACAGAATTTGTTCATTACTGCACTGCCAGCTCATTAGGCTGGGTGTGTATTCATTTTGGTCTCGTAACCCAAGAATTTCCAACCCTGCTCTTAGAGGGCCATCGTCGACCAGCTTCAGTACGCTTAGTTTATAGTAATCCTGAAGACCTTCTTCATGATGGCCCTCCATGAGCAGGATTGGACACCCCAAAGCAAGTCTTGTCTAGCTTCTTGTAGGGGATCTGGATGTTCTAGACACCTGGTTAGCAAAAAATGATAAAGAAACCCCAAAATATACCCACCAGCAGTCTGAGTGAGCGGTAAAAACGCCATCTTTTAGGGACTCTGGTGCCATCCATCTTACAGGCAATAAGCCCTTTCCGCCCTTACGATAGTAATCAGTCTCGTAGATGTCTCGTGTCATACCAAAATCTGTAACAAAAAAAAAAACCCAAACAAAATCAAGATTTTCCTTCGAATCCCAAATTTCACACCAAATATGCTTGATTCTTGTCTTCTTACCTCCAATTTTCACAGTGAGATCTTCGGCCACCATGCAGTTTCTGGCAGCGAGGTCTCTGTGGACAAACTTCTTAGCGTTAAGGTATGCCATGCCATCTGCTATCTCGGCAGCCATTTGGATCATCTCCTTCAGGGTTGGCGGTGGGCGACCTGGGTTATTCTGTTAAAAAAAAACATTGAAATGAATGGTCCCAGCTACAAGCTATTGAATGTGATGCTTTATAGACTCATACAGCCCTTGAAGATAAAAGGAAACTGGACTATTTAGCAGCAAATGACAGCATTTGGTCCATTTTACTGTTATAACATCCTCAAGTGAGGTGCACTGAAATTGGGGGTTTGTCCGGGATAGGGTGATTGGGCTAATTCTGCATCAGGAGTTTGTAGACTTGCCTCAGCATCAGGTCTCAGGCTACGCAGGTAGCTTTTCAGATCTCCGTGTGTCATCAGTTCCATGACGACCAATGACGGTTGCCCCTTAGATACCACACCGAGCAGGCGGACCTAGGCAAACACGTAGAACATTTAGACAAAGTTGTTTTTGCCTTGATTATATTGGTTCTCCAGGTTATCCACACTCACCACATGATGGCAGGTGAAGGCTTTCATGACCGAAGCCTCATTGAGGAACTCAATTCTCTCGCGTAGACTCGCCGACTCATTGACGGTTTTAACGGCAACTCGCGTCTCCGGTTCGCCCTTCACGATGTCTTTAGCGATGCCTTCGTACACCATTCCAAACGATCCCTGACCGAGCTCTCTCAGAACGCTGATCTTCTCCCGAGGCACTTCCCATTCGTCTGGGATGTACACTACAAACACACAAGTTCAAATTTATATAATTATTATAATACATTTTTTAAAAAAGAAAAGCAAACTGGAAAAACTATAAAACAGAACAAAAAGAATAGATATTTGGCAAAATAAGCACAAACGTATTCTTAATAATGTTAGTTCACAATTTTTACACAATGTTAATGTAATAAAGTGGAATATATCTAAAATGATTTCCTACCATCATTTGCACTTAAATATTCAGGGTTGGAGGAAGCAATCAGTGGACCAGTTGGTCCTTCAGTTTGTCTGAGGGAAAAGATATTTATAAATGAGATTGTCTAGATGATAAATAAGGCCTTTATTGAAGAGCGTCTAATACATACTTCTTCCTAAGGAAAAAGACGACACTAATCGCCAGGAACGCCAGCATAGCGATGCAGACAAGCGGGCCGATGATGACTTTCATGTTCACATCTCCTGCAAAACAGAAGTCATTAGAGGTCATAGTGGCCAAAACAACAGCAAAAATAAGTAATAAGTAAATATAGTGAAGCTTACTGTCTTGAACAAAGAAGTACGCAGGCTCCGTCCAGGAACCGTTGCTGGCCAGTGAAGTGGCACGTATTCTCACACTGTAATTCCCAGGATGCCCTACTCGTAACCGATAGCCGTTATTTTTTTCATAAACAATTCTGGACACACAGATTTGATCCTCCTGAGGAAAAAGAAAAGTATAAAAAAAATATATATACACCTTAACAAACATATTTATTCAACAACATACAGATAAAATACTGAAAAAGTATGGTATAAAAGCTAAAATATGCACATATTAATATAGAATTAATTGAACACCTACATAGCTATCCGACATCCTCATGTATTTGATTTCATACAGTATAATCATGCCATTGGGCGCTCTCGGCTCCTGCCATTTGATGTAGACAAATTCTGGTTCGTCAGGATAAAACTCGTGAGTCACATGCCCAACGATGTTGTCAGCTTTTACTAAGAACACAGAGGACAGATTAGACCGGGAATGCGAACCCAAACAACAGAAAAGAGTGGTCCGGCAGTCTTACGTTCAGGCAGAGTGCGGGCATTGACGTATGTCGGCATGCTGCAGCGGTTTTGATCCGTGGGATGGTTGCAGGCCAGGATCTCGATCTGGTAGCTGGTGAAGTGGACCAGGTTGGAGATGACCATGAACTCTTTGGAGTTTGCTATGAACACCAACTTCTGACTCTTGTCCTTTTCTGGACTTGACCTGGTGGCAAAGTTGGGCAGGCTGGATGATGTGCTTGCAAAATCAGGCAAAGTAGCATTGGCCACACCAACTGAGCGCCGCCGCCGGTGGGGTCTGTGGGTTAACAGTGAGGAATGAGTTTCAGTCGTTGCCAGTGGACCAAAATAAACATCCAATGATTTTAGTTGTAACAGCACATAAAGAAGAGCAGATAAATGTCTGTAAGTAATG
This sequence comes from Enteromius unitaeniatus, assembly GCA_032359435.1. Lineage (NCBI taxonomy): Eukaryota > Metazoa > Chordata > Actinopteri > Cypriniformes > Cyprinidae > Enteromius > Enteromius unitaeniatus. Next base: position 565,939 of record JAUMHI010000029.1, read on the forward strand.
CTTTATTATTTTAGGAATGATGTGTGTCTAGTAATAAATGAAGAGTTCATTTGCAAAAACAGCTCAGTTTTTTTCATTGTGCATTAATTAATCAAACTGCAGTTAGGTTTTTTTGATTAGGTAAAAAATAACTAGCTAATTAGCACAACAAAACACATTAAAAATATAACCATTAAAACTATTTAAAAAAATTTATGTTCAAATTTATATGCAATAATATTCATTCCATTGCTAGATTTATTTATTTTTTCTCTGCTAAATTAAATAAAAATTATGTAAACATGTACATATATATATATACACACAATATAAATAAAATAAGATACTGAACTAACACTAATAAAAAACTAAATATAAACAATCTTGGAACAGTGTGGCTGATGCAAAACACATTAACCAGAAGATGGCGCCACAGACCCTCGACATGTTGATGTAGTATTTAATCATACATAATTGTCCATAAAATCATTTATATACTTGGCTAATAATTCGACGCACTGTGTGTGTGTGTGTGTGTATATATATATATTTAAAAAAAAACTGAAAAAGTACTAAAACTAAAAAGTAGCTAAAATGAATTGAAATTAAAGTAAACAAACAAAAAAGAAAAGTAATACTTTCATATGAAAATAATAAACGAGGTTGTTATGATTTCCACACAAGCGTAGCGTACCTGGGTTCAAACACTTCATTATGGAGGTAGTTCTCAAAGGTCTTGCGGAACTCTGTCTCTTCGGCCTCCTTCTTCAGCTGCGTCTCTGTTTTGGGACAGGCGCAGCAGCGACCCTTCTGGTCGGGCACCTCGGTTTGGTTCCACTTCTGGTCTTCTTCGATGTCATGGTGCGTCGGCGTATGGGATGGAACTTTCATCCCTGTTCGGAGAGAAAAGAGGACATGGATGTAATGAGCAGTTGTGCTGTGGGCATCTGGGCCTGCGGAAGCTACGACGGATCAGGACCTTGCTGGCAGTAGTCAAACTTGTAGTGAGTGATGTCCTCGTCCTGCTTCTGGCAGTAGACGATGTAGTGTGTGATGTTGCCGTTTGGGTCAGAGGGCGGTTTCCACTTTAGAATGATCTCGGAGGAGGAGTTGGACCAGGAAATGGGGTCCAGGGGTACCGAGGGTCCTGTTACATGTCAGAAACAGAGCAGGACAATGTGGCTTCAGCTTTCTGCTCTCAGATAACAAGCTTTCACGAGTCATTTCATTCATAGCACGCTACGGGGCTGATGGACTCAAAACAACTGAGAGGAAACATTTCACATTCTGCCCGCCTCAGTCTAATCTGTCCCGCCAGAGTTTCATAATAAACCCACATAATATATTCATACTTCCTATTGTAACATACAAGGCTGTTTTGCGGCATTGCTTTGGCAAAGTATTTGACAAACGAACTAAAGCAGAAAGCACAATACAGCTTTATCAAGTCTGCTTGTGCTGCGTTTCAAAACAAAGCTGTGTGCGTAATTATTTTCTATTTTATATATATATATATATATATATATATATATATATATAAAATTTTTTTAAATAAACATGATAATTTACATGACAAATTCCTGTTATAACGCTGTCAAATGATTAATCTTAATCTCTAATTTGGTTATATTTATTATATATATACACAGTATATATAAATACACACAAATTCAGTAAATCATTTAAATATTAATTATATTAAATATATACATCCATAATAAATATGCACAGTACATGTATATAAATGTAACCACATATTTATTTTTTCCTACAAATGTTTAGTGACCAATATATCTTCTTTTGTGTTCAACAAAATAAGGTTTGGAACGAGAACATGAGTAATGTTTTTTATTGTTAGGTGAACTGTCCCTTTAAGAGCCGAATGATGAAAAGAATATGCTGCCGGGTGTTTTGTGAAGGGCTGTGACTTACGGGTGGCATTGGTGCGGACGTAGACGATCTCGCTCTTGGCCCCGCGGACGAGGTGGTCATCAGAAGCGGCGAGCTGGGTCTTGACCATGATGGCGTACTGGGTCCAGGGCTTCAGGGGCATGATGAGCAGACCTGGATCGCTCTGACCTTTGCCCTCGGAGTTGCGTTCAGGAGGCTCCACGTCTGCGATCGCCCAGCTGTTAGAGCCACAGGCGTCCTGCCCGTCGTATTCAGTCACGTTCTTATAAGGACTGGACAGGAAGTGACGAGGTTAAACAAAAACGTTCATAGATTATCTAGTTTACACACGTGGGTTTTTGACTGATTATTTTATTACAGCAGATTAGCAAGAAAATAAAAAGCTGAGAAAAATGTGAACAATTAATTGATGTACAAAAGAAGTATGGTACAATTAATATAATAAACAAAATTAAAAAATAAAAATTATATATGGATGCAATGTGGAAGTTAAACTTAAACTAATTCTCATTAAATATAATACTATATAATTGACTTTTACTATTATAATAAATTACATTTTCTAATGCTCTCTACTTTAAAACAGTTATAAAAATACTTAAAGGGTAGGAAATACAGTTTCATCAATCAGTTATAGTAAAAATTTATATATATATATATATATATATATATATATATATATCTATCATGTAATTATATTGCAATAATAACAATATAAATATATAATATACACAAACATATATTACGCAAACAAAAACTTATTTTGGATGCGATTTAACCAATGGAGGGCCAGATTGCTCAATTAAATAATAAATGTTGAAATATATAAGTAAATAATTGAATACATAATGAAATACTGAAATAAATGTAGAAATAAATGCAGAAATTTATTAAAAAAAAAATTATATATATTTTATTCATTTATGTATTCATTCATTTATGTATTACTTTATTATATATATATATATATATATATATATATATATATATTTGTATTAACATTTATTTATTTGGCCCTCCATATTAATCAAGCAGGTTAGAACATTTATTAATAAAAAACTAATTATTTTTCAATATTAGTATTAAAATAGAAGTGAAAATAAAAACAAAACTAATCACCACATGCACAATATAATACTATACATAATAAAAAAGGAAAAAAATACCTATAGAAATTACAATTAAACTAAAATTGAAAAATCTAAACACAACCTAACATAAAAATAAAAATGTTAAAATAAATAAAATGTGATTTTGCAACGGTAATACTCACGCTTCCTTGTAGAAGACCATGAATCCCAGCAGGTCTCTGAAGTCCGAAGGCCAGAATGCTTGCCACCTAATGAGGATTTTGTCGGACATCGTACGGATCAGCGTGAAATTAAGAACTTGGTTTTCACCTGGAACAGAGGACTGACAATCAGAACTGGTTTGAGGTCAAACTCAAGCTGCACTCAAAACAAGAGCGGGTCTTACAGAAGGCCAGGTCCGCGTACGCCGGGATGTTGATGTCGTTCTTCCGGTCCCTGGACCCGGTCACTTCTTCCATCCGGAGGATCTCAGACTTGCAGAGCTTGGAGTTGTAGCCGAAGTACATCCTGCCGTTGAGGATGGTGAGGTTGTGTTTGTTCCAGTCCCACAGCTGTCGCAGGTTCTGGTTGTCAAAGGCGTTGAACGAGAAGTTCCTGTAGAGATCAGGAAAAAAAACAGGTAAGCGAGCTGCGAGCTCAGTGCTAGAGCTAAGCGGCCGCTTCTTACGTACTCATTCTCCAGCGTTTCTCCGCGAATGATGCGCAGCTTGCGGAGGAAGGAGAGCGAGACGAGAGCGTAGGCTCTGCGGATGCTCAGATAGCCCGTAATCTCCTCCAGCTGACCCAGACTAGACTCCAGCTCCGTCGCGATATTGTCTGAGGAACGTCACACGTGTTGTCATATGAGCCAGTGACTTCACACATTTCACGCATACACATACTGATGCTTAGATACACGTGCTAAAAAGATTAAAAGCTAAAAAGACTATTTAAAATACTGATATGTCAAACACAGCACTCGGATATTAATTTTCTTTTTTAATTATATTGTATTTTATTAATTTGACATTTAATTTGTATAATTATTAATTTAATTCATTTAAAATTTTAATTCATTTAAAAGTTATGTTATTAATTCTAAATAGTTTTTTTTGTTTAAATTAATAATTTACTTATGCATTTATGAAAAATAACATTTATACCTGTAAATATTTATGAAAAAGATTCACATAATTTACAAACTGAACAATAATTAATAACAACATAATATGCATGTATATACATAAAATAATACATTTTATCTATTTTTATGTATTCATAGTAGTTCATAGTCTGTTTACTTATCATTTAAAATGTATTTAATATATTATTAATAAATATTTCTAAAATTAACATTTTAAAATGTATAATAAATTAATAAAAAATAAATTAATACATTATAAAATACAAAATAAATATTAAGTGTTATTAAAAAATTCAGCAATTTAAAATTTTTATCATTTTTAATTATTTAATAATTTCCAAACATTTATTACAATTTAAATATGTTTTATAAATACACAATTGTTTAAAAAATATTTAAAATCCAAATAATTTTTGGACCTATTTTCATATATACAGTTGTCTAATTATTAATATGTATTTTATTTTAAATGCTATATTATGTTATTAATATAAATGTGTGTTTTTTTAAACGATGTTAACTAATAATTCACTTTATAATAATGCTGACTATTTTTTTCTTATAAATACAAAAAATAAAATTATTATTATTTATTTATATCATATTTATATTATATATTTATTATTTATATATTATTAGTTTATATTATTAAAAGAATAATATGATATAATAACCAATAACCATTTTATGCACCTATATAAATAATAAAAAGGCACAATTATCAAAATGTTAATATTACTAAATAACAATATTAATCTTTAAAATAATGCCAAAACAAAAAAAGACAAGATGCAAGCAAATACAATCAATACGCTTGTTTTTTTAAAACGCACAACACTCACTTCCTTTGCTGATCTTGATGGTCAGACTGCCGTTGAGCACCGTACAGCCTCGCAGAGCTTGAGCGGCGGTGACCGAGTCCACCGTCTTTACCCCGGTACACAGTTTGGGACACCGACCGGTACACGGCGTGCAGTTCAACCTAAACGAACGAGAGATTCATGTTTAAATCAAGACCGAAGCCAATGACCATTGCTTTATATCAGCAGTTCCCAACGCTTCTGGAAATTGCGATTGCCTCGGGGACAAACATATTGTTCCCTGCCCGCTAAAGTCTCATGTCACCTGTGCAGTCGTCATTGTTGTGTTTGGAACGAGCCCAAACACGCTGGAAGGGATTGTGTTCTGCAATGCAGCAGAGCATCTGAATGGAAAGGGTCAGTGAGGGCACAATCCCGCTGAGACTCAACTAAATACCACGGATAGTTGCGTTGGTTTTGAAGTGCGCGACCTCCACATGCGTCCCGTATGAAGACACGACTCTGGAGACGAGGCCTTTTGATGCAAGATTCGGCAACTGCGCTGAAAGACGCTGTGGAAAGATCTAATCGTGGAACGGGAATGCAATGAATCCCTGCGGCGCAGAGCACTTGTATAATTACTTAATTTGATCACTTTTTAACAAAATGAGAGTAACGCTATGTAATCACACTCGAATCTTGCTGAAACGTCACAGGAGTGGGATGTGGGGTGGGGAGGAGTGAGATTTCAGCTTACTTTCTTCTCCGATTCCACTCAAACAAGTCAAAAACATCAAGGAAAGAAAGGAAATAAGTTTTCAACTCCACATCGTCATACGATTCATTAGTTGTTAACGGTATGTGTTTGATTCACTCACATCCTTAAAGAGTCGTTTGCTTGTGAAGTTGACTTAAAACAGTTGACTTTTTCACTTAAAAAAGTGACCCTATTACGCCTTTTCAAATTAGATCGTTCATGCAGTGTGTCATGTAGCTGTATGTGAAGAAACTTGCAAATGTTGTGACGCCGACAGTGCACCATAAATGAAGTTTTTATCTATCAACACAAGAGTTGGCTCACATTCACCTAAACGAGTCGTCAGCAATTCGAATCTTTTTTTGTTACGGCCACACATCACAAAGTAACATATTTGCATAATGTCCGCCCACGTTCCATGTCGCAACTTGTTATGGCAATGGGCGTTTTATTTTCCGCCACACGCTGTAGTGGTAGACCAATCATAAAGGAGTGCACCATCTGAACAGCAGTGAGGGCTCACAGAAAGGAGGGGATTAGACAGACTGATTCTTCGAACTGTTTCACGAGTCGTTTAACGAATCATTTAGAAATGGGGAAAATTTAAATCTATTTTTGGAGAAAACTAAAGTGTTTTTTGACCTTGCATACATGTAAACCTGTTTTAAGAGACTCATAAAGCAATATTAGCAACCTTTAAAATGGCATAATAGGGGCACTTTAATCTACTTATTTTAGTACACAGGTTTGTTAGAAGAACAAATGGGCAAACTACTAACTGGACCAAACGTCAACGTGCTTTCGTGTTAGTTAAAGAGCAATGGTCAATGGTCGAACCCTATTCAAGAGTATATGGGGGGCAACTTACAATTTAATTGAACATTTAAACTGCCACGAAAAAAAAGATTTTTTTTTTAATGAAAATGAAAAAAATGAAATGCTCAGCAGTTCATTCACAAATTAACATTTTCTCTTTTTTTAAGCACATACACCGCCTCTTTTACTTCCTTTCTAGTTTTGGAGATCCACGCCACGTGGATTCATTTCGAACGCACATCGACGCCGCAAGCTCACGTTTTTTTTTTACATTTGAACCCCCTCGAAAGACATTCACATGCTGCTTTGTCTTCTCCTTTTGGAAAATAACAGGGAGGGAAGGATGGGGCACCCCGTTACGAAACGGGACTTACTGCCGCATGACTGCCTTCCACAAAGGCGAAAGGTGGCCGGACGAGAAAAACAAGCCAATGACGTCACTTCAAAACAAAATTCCTGGAAAACCAAGATCCCATCAAGCTTCCACAACTGCAGCACTCCGACATGGAAACAAAGGAATCAAAAGGCCAGTGAAACAGCCACCTTTTTAAAGCCCCCCAAGACCCCAGCGAACGCAAACAAAGGCTGCTATTGTTCCCGCGAGGCTGTGTTTCACTCCCGTTCGCAGTGTTAATTCTCTGTTTATTTGTGCGTTAATAATTCCCACACATGAAGCTCGACGTGCAAACCAGCATGTGCGTGAGCTTCCGGACATTCCCGGGCGGCCAAACGGACTCGGGCTCAAAAAAAAAAAAGGGCCGCTAGTGTCGCTTTCAGACATGCAATGTTGTTTTGGTTTGGCTCATTATACTTCCGCTTAGCTTGACAAATTCAGCCCGACTGCAAATGATTCGGTTGGAATAATCAGGGTGGCATTTTATCACGCTCTTAACACTTGACACCGGCCATTATAATCTGCTCATTTTCAATTTGCCGTGACTGACGAAAAGACTAAACGATGTTATGATACTTCCATGAGAGTTTTATCTTCTTCCCGGTCAAGTTGAGCGTGACAACCGGTTCGTTAATTTTCCAAACGACCAAAACAAATCACAGCGTTAACCAGAAAAAGGTACTTCATGCCTGCAGCACATGATTAACTCTTAAAGTCATTTATATAGAAGGGGAAAGAAAACATTTTAAGAACCTGTCCAAAAAGAAATGATAAATTCTATAAATTACATTAGAATAGTTATATGAAAATGATTTAATACTTTTAAAACTATTTAATCTTAATTTTTAACTATTAGAGATATATATGTTATTGTAACAGCAATGAATAAAATCCAGCTCTTGATTTCCTTTATACTACTATACTACATTTGTTTACGCATTTAAAAATATTAAAATAAATCATAAATGTATAAGCAATTTAGAGGGAAATTGTGTTTATTCAAATTAGCACAAAAAACAAAACAATATTGCGTAAACTTAAATTTTTCTTTAAAGTTAGTTAAATGTTATACTGTGAAATCATTTCCAAGAATACTATCATTACTGTAAAACTGAAAGTTTAGTAATTTAATATTTAAATTTAGCCATTTCATTAAAAATTTTATTGAAATGGAATATCATTACTTTAAATTATCACTAATCAACTAAAGCTTAAATTAAGAATTTAATAGCTTAATTTAATCATTTAATTTTAAGTTTAAGTATTGAATTATTAACTGCAAGAAATTCTGAAATTCTAACAATTATTAAAAAATAACTATATAATAAAATGTATTATGCAAATAAGACTTTATCGATGAAGAAAATGCCAATGGAAAAACAATATGTCATTGTATTATTATTATTTTATTGTAAAATATTAGATTATTTTTCTATTCTTTTTCTTGTGATTTCATGGTGAAATGTTTCCTGTGACCTTTTGAGAGTCGCTTGCAAACTGATTTTCATTAACGTCCAGTGATACAGTATATTCCCAGTCATGAAAAAAACAAAACAAAAACAAAGAAACATTACCTCATGGCCCTTTAATTCAACCATCTTATTTATCATCTAACTCATTCTGCCCCTGTTTTTCCATCAGCTCATGTTTAATGCTGAGAGAAATTTGATTAGAGCTGATTGGAAAGTAAAATACTGTTTAACAGTCTGGCTTGCGTTTATTTAAAAAAACATGGTACGTACGAGGTGGAGTTCATGGTGGTGTATCCAGAAGGGCATTCTGGGATGCAGGCCCCATTGTGGATGACGTATTCATGGCAGTCACCGCTCTTGCCCTTGCACTGGTTGTGGAGGTCCTGGCAGAATTTAAAGGACACGCAGCGCCATCCCTTGAAGGTGTAGTAGCCTGGCGGGCAGCGCTCCACACAGGTGCCGCCAAACAGGAAGTTGCGACAAGCCACGCATTTGGTCGAGTTTCCTGGCATGGAGCAGCCGCCCAAACACTGGTCGTGACAACACTCTTTATGGGGGGTACAAGCACCATGGATGCAATCGGAAGGGCAAACTGTGAAGGGAAAAAGAGTGAGAAAAGAACTTGTTAGATTCATTTTCTTTAGTGAGGCAAACTACAAGGAAAAAAAAGTTTTTATATAAAAGGGTTTTATTTTTCAAAAACATGTCGTTTCAGACTAGTGGAAAGAAAACCTCTAAAAAGCCCTTTATGTGTTTATATGATTACAGTTTATCTATTTGGGTCTGTAGATTTCAATTACAGCACATATTTACAAAGGCCTTTCCTCAAAGTTTTTTCTCCGCTTCAGCAGCACACACCTGCACCAAAACTTAGAGTTTTATTCTTGTTTACATTCTGAAGGATTTTACTGAAGGATTTATTCATATAACCTTCACCTGTTTTTTTAGAACATTTTATTCCTAAAACCAGGGTTAAAATGGTAAAATGTTTTTGGGCCATTGACAGTATTTTCTGATTTATGGAGAGATAAAAAGATTCCCTCTATAAAAACCTCAAACTCTAATATGTTAACACAAGTAAGCAAGAATTTTACAGCTAACTTTATCCAAGGTTCTGGAACATTCAGTAATAGTATGTTTAAAGACTCTACTAAACATAAAGGAAAACTTCTAAAACAACAAAAATATTTGAAATTGTTAATGTAGTCAATCAACTGGGGAAGCACACTCAAAAAAGGGTGTAGAAACATTTTTTATGTAAGTAGCAAGTTAATTTTACAATTACAAAGAAACGACAAGTAACGCATTGAATTAAACATGAAAATTTGAAGTAAAAAAAAAAAAAAATAGCATTTTCTTGTAGAGTGTGAATATTCATAATTTTTTTTTACAGTTAAATTTTTTTTAATCTGATTATTTGAAAAATTAAAAAAAAAAGTGTTATTTTTACATTTTATTTTAATATAAAAATAACATTTGTAATTAATAGTTTATTAAAGAAATTGTATATTTGGAAAACATTTTTAACATAGACAAAATTTGTACATAATTATTACAAAAGTACAAAAAAACAGTGTGGTGATGTCTATTTTTTTTACCCTGGTCACCTGAGGTGTTAACATTACTTGTACAGGCTGCTTTAACATCAACAAATATGACAAAAATCACACATAAGATGCACGAAAAGGCCATCTGAGGTCAGTGGCATCGTTCTACGCCTTCCGTCAGACAGAAAGGAAGTGATTCAGAGTCGTGTTTGGCCGCAGGGCCATCTGGAAGTGAAGCTTATGCATGGCAGGGTGCGAGAATTAATGAATACAGCGGTCTGCAAGTCATCTTTCTCGTCTCGCACTAGGTGCCTGATAGATCACAACAAAGATGCTCCGGGACAAACGTGTTCCAGAAACATGTGAAGAACAGCACTTTACATACATGGTATACATGATACAACCAAAAATGTACAACTAAATACATTAACAGTAAAAAACTAATGATAGACATTTATGGTGAAACACTTTTGTTTCATTTCAAGCTTGCCTAAGCAACTGTACTCTATAAAGGGGCGCACATGTACTTATGCAAAAACCCATCTAAGCATGTTAACGCACAGCACAGCATGTGTCAATGCAACCCAGCATTAAATTCAGCCTAAGAAATGCCGCCTCCTGAGACTATTTCATAGATGTTGGACACGGCCAGCCCTCCAGGTTACAGTGGAGAGCAAATCTGTTGGACTTCATTAGTGCCATAAAACCCTGCATCATGTGACACTGGGCCTCCCCACAGGAGCAAAACAACATGGACCCTTCTGCCTGTCAGTGACGGGGTGGACCATACCACTGCCTGACTGAAACAAAAAGGGCAAATGGGGCCGATAGGTGACGGGATTATGGTGGAATATGCTTTCAGAACAGACAAGAATCAGAAAAAGGCACAAAATCCTAATATTGTGCAAAACGTATACATTTGTGCCTAAGCAAGCATATATTTGAACACAGTCTGCCTCAGTTGCAAGGCCCGACCATGTTTATGCATGCCTCGATTTTTCACCGAATCCTGATCCACTCCCAACTCCAGGCCAGGTTTCCACAGCAGCCTCAGATCCGCCCTCACCCTTAACCAATGTTTTTGCTGTCCGTGGAAGGCAGCCATTCAACGGCCTCTTCCAACAGAGAGAGATATCCGCCCAGCATTAACCCCTGACGCGCCAGCAGACAGGCGGCAGACGGATACAGCGGGAAAGGCAGAAGACACGAGGACAGGCAGGAGCGAGCATGCAGACGGGCGCAGCCTCCTCTCTCGCAGCATTCCTTGCATACGCCAGCGATTGCAGGACGGCGTAACCCTGCACAAAACACCCCACCCCTCCACGACAGCCTCGGCGGCGTCTCCCCAAGGAGACACACACATCTTCTCTCTGTGGCCTTTGTAGTCCCTCCTGCTTTCATTCATAAGCATTGTGTGGGTTCTGGCGTCTGATTTTGCAATTTTAGCATATTTATTACATTTAGTGTTATAATTTATATAAATGCAAATATGTGTCAGCAAACTTGATGGCAACAAACTTGGGAAGGGTATAAATAATTGCTGGGCGAAATCTAAATCACACAAACGTTGCCACTCTTATAAAATATGAATCTGATTTTAAAAAAGCAGTAATAAAAAAGGACATTTTATATATATATATATATATATATATATATATATATATTTAAATGAATATATAATTAAAAATATATATGTAAAAAAAAAAAAAAAAAAGAGCGACATAGTATAGAATATCTATGAGTGTAATTTTTAAACTATATTGTAATATAAAAAAATAATACTTTCAATTAATAGTTCATTAAATATATTGTATATTTGGGCAATAATATTTCATAATAATAAAGAAAATTATATAT
>JAUMHI010000029.1:578544-638739 GCA_032359435.1 Enteromius unitaeniatus
TGCTGTGCTCAGTGTTGAATGTGAGCGATGTGACTCTCTCCTGGTACAAAGGAAACAGTTTATTGTCCAGCATCAGTCTCTCTCTACCTCTGGAGGTGGAGTATCAGGATAACAACACCTACAGCTGTGTGATCAACAACGCCATCAGAAACCAGACTCAACATCTGGACATCAGTGAAGTCTACCAGACATGTGCAGGTGTGTGGATGATATTTTAAAAATAAGGAATGATTCTCAAATGCAGCTTCTTAATAAAGCTTACTTTAAAATCTTCAGAACAAGTCCACTGCTGTGGGTTCACTGAAGCTGCGATTCGATTGGTCATCTCTGCTTTGGTGGGCGTGGCTGCTGTTGCCATAGTGATTTATGAGATCAGATCCAGTTTTCGTTAGTTTCTTTGTTCTTCTGAAAATCTTAAAAAACAAACAAGCATGCAAAATACAGTGCTATAATGCTTAGAAAGCTTTGCTGAACTATTAATTTGTCTTCCAAACTAATATGCTTTTTTCTCAGTCTTGGCTTTTTTTCCAATAGAATGCAAAATTAAAAGTGCACAAGGAGTACAATTCAAAATGTACATTAATACATTATTTGAGTGTAAATTACACTATTTATGTAATTTAATCAATCACGTTGAATAAATTGACAATTTTGGGTGGAATATTACTTTACGAAAGGGTATAATTCTAAGTCTAAACACTCTGAAGATTATGTGTACCTATAGGTGTTCTGTTGGGAATGCTGAAAGAGGAAATGATCGTGAGAAAGCAACATCAATAGTTCAGCCAGAGTGAAAGGAGAAGTCATCTTGAAAGTAGCGTTATAATAACACTTACATGACCCAAACATAGAGTGAAATAAACCAGGTCCCCAGGAACCTCTGCAATGCCTTTGCATTCACAATTGGAAATAGTTCTGCATTTGTACATCTATATCCCTCACCTGCATCACTACAATCATAGAAAACTGCCAAAACATTGGTCATCCAAATGCCGAAGAATATTAACATTTAAATTACATTTAAGTTTGAGCCATATGTGATAATAAAAAAACTGTACCTGAAGACATCCGTTTTCAAACTTGCTGTCACATTATCCTTATGGGACAGTATTAATTATTCTTTCACATTAAGGCAAATGCAGTTGAAAAGACATGGGGAAAACCCAAGATTAGATTGAAACTCCAACTAACAAATGCATTAATAAATTATAAAATTAAATTGGTATATCAAGAACAAGATGCATAGCAAAATCCATATTTCTTACTGCAAAAAGACTACAGATTTGAACCCATTTTAAATAAGTCCAATTTAATTAGTTTTGACTTCAATTTATATGATTTCAAAAAAGTTCTCTTTAGAGGATAAAAATGCATCAGTGTCTTTCACATTTATACCTTTAGGTTTTTTTTTGGAAAGACCTCGTAAATGCTACCTGCCACTAGAGAGCAGAACGTTTCATTCGTGACCACACATTTATTGCTTCAGCACAGGTGTGTCGGAGCTGTTGTGGTTGGGCAGTTTGGAGGTTAATGCAGACTGCAGATGGATGGATTTACAGACGTCACTCTGTGTTTCACGTGCATGCGAGCAACTTACCAGGTTTATCATCTTGTAGGAACAAAGTCTTACACTAAAGATGCTGTTACACAATGGGTAGTTCTTCTGGTAATTCTGAAAGCAGAAAAGATGATGAAAGATCAACATAAAAAGTCCCGTTAAAGTGAAATGAGAAGTCTTGAAAGTATGTTATTACACCAATAAACTTGGCTCCAAAGATGCCCCTGTCTCAGTTCTACGTCTGCACATCTACACCTTATTTAGACCTATTATTATAATTAAGAGTCAATTCATTTTCATTGGTGATCCAACTGCAGATGAACATGGCTTACACATCTGTTTTGTCTTCAACATTTGGCTGTTAGTGGGTATGTTTTTAGAATTATTGTTTATAGTACAACTACCACATTCAAGGCCCAGAAAGGCACATCGTTAAAATAGTCCATGTGAGATCATTGGTTAACCCATAATTTTATGAAGCTACTTTTTTTACAAAAACAAAGAATACAAAAACAATGACTTCATTCAATAATGTCTTATTTTCGGTGCCCCTTGAACATGGTAGTTAAGATTTGTCTACGCAGGGTCAGAAAGCTCTTGGATTTTGTCTTAAGTCTTATGGTTCTGGAACGACATGATGGTGAGTAATTTTTTGGGTGAACTAACCCTTTTAGCTCCTGTTATTGCACAAACCTCTAGCTGTACAATTCCTTGTCTGTTATAAAATCTATAGAATGTATGTAGTTTCCAAAGTCAAAAGGTCTAGTGATCACACGTTTGCAAAAAGAGATAACAGTTTCGTTTGCAACCACACGTTTATTGATTCAGCACAGGTGTGTCGTGCTGTTGTGGTTGGGTAGTTTGGAGGTAAAGGAGGACTGCAGATGGATGGATTTCCAGGTCAGACATCACTCCGTCAGGCGTTTGAAGGACTGAACCGTGGGGCAGACTGCGCCCCAGTCCATGGGTTTACGGTATTCCCCCTTCTCCAGTAGGTACTGGCGCCCCCTGTAGTTTGGGTGCTCGTAGAAGATCCAGATCCCGTCTAGCACCTTACAGGAGTGGACCTCGCGTGTCCGAAAGCGCTCCACCACGGATGGACAGTCCTCGGTGGTCTCGTACACCTGGCCCGCGAAATCTCCCTTGTCGTAGAGCTGGATCTTGTAATCAGAACCGCTTACCTGGATTGAAAGGAATATCTGCTAAATACGAAGTGACCACGGAGCACAAAAATAAGTGGCAAATTTTTAAAATTGCGATTTACATATCACCTGAAACCTGAATAATAAGCTTTCCACTGATGTATGGTTTGTTAGGATAGGACAATATTTGTTCAAGGTACAATTATTTGAAAATCTGGAATCTGAGGGTGCTACGAAATCTAAATACTTAGAAAATCACCTTTAAAGTTGTCCAAATCAAGTTCTTAGTATATTACTAATTAAGTGTTTAAATATTTTGGGGTAGGAAATTCCCTAAATATCGTCATGGAACATGATCTGTACTTAATATCCTAATGATAAAAAAGAAAATCGATAATTTTGACCCATACAATGTATATACATGGTTTTTCATGTAGACACTACATGATGTTTCCACTGCATGTGGAAACCTACTATGTGGATCATCTTGCAGGAGCAGAGGCGGTCGTTCAGACCCATCCAGCGCTGGTAATCCGGATACTCGCCCCGGGGCAGAACATACTGGTAGCCCGTGAAGTTGGGCCTCTCGTAGACCACCCAGGCTCCGCTCTCCACACGGATGGAGTTACACCGGTTCAGGTAGGCATGGAAGTCCGAACAGTCGCTGTCGCACTCATACCGTTTGCCCTGGAAGTTATTGTCCTCGTAGAAAATGATCTGTACAAAAGAGACTAGGATATTATTTTTTAACAACCTTCTTCTGGACGCACTGTACTGTATTGCATAACAATATTGTTAAAAATATAATAATATTATTTCTAAAAATATAAAATATATACAATTATAAAGACAAAGAAAAACACATAAATGAAATACAACTTTGGTTGTCCAACTATCTCAAAATGGCTCTATCACTAATCACACTGCTAAAAAAAAATGGTGCTTACAGCGATACCAGAGAAGAACCATTTTTGGTTCCACAAAGAACCATCTCATTCTAACCTTTTTAGAATATTAAGAACCTTCTTTCACCACAAAGAACCTTTCATGAAGCAAAAAGGTTCTTCAGAAATTTAAGGTTCTTTATGGAGCCATTTAGACCAAAAAACTCTTCTATACGGGATTGTGAAGCTCTTTTATTTTTAAGAGTGCAGTCACAAATGGTCAATAATCGGAGCAGAGTGTCCTGATCACCTTCGTACTCACCCGGCCCATTCTGCTGTTTTGGCTGGTGGCGGCGCCTGCAGGGGGTAGAGTTGCGGAGCTGTGCTGGTTCAGGCCTGTCCCGCTCCAGCTCTTTTATACCCAGACATCTCTCTGTAAAGAGGACATTCGCTTTGTCATGAAAACCAGATCCAAAAATTGAGTCAGTGCTTTCTAGAAAAAGACAGGTGGATTATGGGGTATAGAGACGCCATCGAGCGCATGGGCCTGTTCGGATGTGTGTTTATTCAGCTGTGTTGGTAGGTACGCACACACCTACACACACACTCATATTAAAAATTACTGGTCCAGAGAAGTGGAAAACCAACTTCCTGTGTGAAATTCCAGGCTACACAATAGCCTGTAGCATTAACACACAAACAAGTGTGTATGAACTCGCATATCTGCAAACATACACACAGAAATGTCAATCCTGACTGCAAGCAAAAATCTCTGCCAAATTTTAGAGCTTAGATGAGCTTATACAGGTTCAGTGTGACCTACTTTCACCCGAAAACACAGAAAAAGTACATTTTTCTTAATTATGTGCATAATGTACTCATGTAGGCCTGCAGTACATATTCTTTACGTAGAACAAAAATGGTTACTGCCGCTAGCAAATTTAGTAAATGCTCTTAGAAACTTGTGTAGGTAACTATATAAATATACAATACATAACGCCAGATAGCTCCATAGAAAACAAGAACAGCACTTAAAGAAAGAAGAAAACTCGCAAGAGATTTAAAACAAAAATAAACAACAGAAGCCCAACAGAAACCATCACAGAAATTTAAATGGTTTCCATTTGAATACCACTATGAATCATTTGCTTTTTCCAAGTAAAACCATTACAGAGTCCATTTTTGTAGTGTGTTTTGGGCATTTTTCCAATAGGATTTAACGTCCCGTGAATAGAATCCATCACGTACCAGTAGACACCATTATAGTTTCCATTAAAAGAATACAAATCCCATTGTAACCATTAAATCCATTACATTTTATATTGTGTTTTGGACAGGGTTCTATTGTTTATTTGTTTGTTTTTCAGAAAGGAAACACTTTGCTATATTATAATGCCTACGGAAAAATACTAAATAACGGAGAGCTAATGATTTTTGAGCAAATGTAAGTGCTAGGTAATACAAAATAACTTAGTACTTACTAAGTACTTATACGTCAACAATGCCAACATGACGTATGCTAATAGTAGCTTTTTATCAAAATTTGTACATGCTTAAAATTCTTCACAAAAAGGTGGGAAACCTGTATTGTTTGGCAAAATGACCACTAGGGAGCAGCGTTCATCTTTTCTTCATAACTCTATGAAGTTATTTACTCTATGAACTATTTACCTCAAAAAATGCAAAATGCTGTATATGTTTTACACATTATTTGTGTACAGTAATATGGAGATCCATTTTCCAGGTGTGGAAAGAATCTTTGTTATGATGAAAATGTTAAGTTATCTAGGTCTGTTATCTACAGCTGTTTCTCAAGTACTTGCAGAGCTGGCTATTTAACTTGTAATTTTAATAACGGTCCTCCTGTAATAATCACCCATGCGCTCCACAGCCTAACCACGAGGATACAGCATTATAGGCTATAGACACCAATTAAGTTACTGCTTCTCTGTAATTTGCTGGAAAAAAGTATTTAGTCAAGAAAGGAGCATATTGCTACCACACACTATAATGCTTAAAGTATTAAGAGGTTTGTAATCACTTAAACACAGCAACATCACAGAACCGGGGTTGTAGACATTATTAGAAGAAAACGATGCTTGCCTGCTTAGTTTAATGATTGTGCAACATGTTTTGTACAAATCTATTCCAGGCTTAACTGGGACGACTGTGTTGTGTGCTAGTTCTTCAGGCACTGTGGTCTATATAATGAAATATCTTTGGACAGCTTTGCTCATAACATAAGTAGCTCATCTGGAAATAATAATAGCTTTATTAGAACCTGTCATGCAGTGTATGAGCCAAATCACTCAGCAGGGCAAAACTATGCACATTATACAAAAAGAAAAAATAAGTTTATGTTTCACAAACAGCATCTGTGGGAAAATAAAATGTTAAATACAGAGAGAAATCAGAAAGTTAGCAATGTTTTGATTTTAATTCATTAAAGTGCATATGACATTGCAATTTTTACCAATGCACATGGTGTAATTTCTCTTCACATTTCTTTGAGTAAGTCACAATCCCTTGGAAGATAATGAAACGTAAAAAGTTATTATGCATGACACTAGATTGAGCATTACATAAATAAAAGCAGGAACCAAACTTAATATCATCATATTTCAGGGACATAGATTTAATTAGATTTAATAAACCTTCAAATTGAATATATGCATATGTATCCATTGCTTCGTTGCATCAGGAAAACCCCCATGTATTTACAACACAGCAACCATTAGAGGTAGAACATAATGGGTATGTAGATAAATCAGTTTAAATGCTAAATATATGCTGATAAGGAATGCAATTTTTTTTGGGGGGGCTGTTGAAGTACAGTCATTTCAAGTTTTTTGAACAATCCTGCATAATTTTTGATTGGAAGACACAGTATTTGCACTTTAAACAAAGCGTAAACTATATGCATCCGTAATACAAAGCAATGTAACTTTTATAGGCGAGTGTAAGTAGTAGAGAAGTTCCTAGTCAACATTTTACTCTTAGCATTTGATGCTCTTTGCACTGATAGACTGCTAGTCATTCTGTACACGTCCATGCAGGCAATATCGTGAGGACAGTACATCGGTTTCACCATAAATCTTTTTGTTTTGGCTGCTGATTTTTGCTACACTGGCAAATATGTTGTTTTGGTTCACACTACAGCCTCCTGCAGAACCAGAAATTGATACCCCCCTAGCGTTCACAGGAGCGTAAATTTAGTTTCAGCAACATTTGTCAAACGCAATAAGGCATCTTTTGTTATGCTAAACTAAATTTCTCACTGAAACTTAAGATTCAGCTTTATAGATGCATAAATCATCACAAAGCAATAGTTTTATAGGATTTCAGTAACGTAATATGTGCTAATAATAATGTGGCAGTAGAGCATCCACAGAGAGAGTCACACCCTATAGTCACAATTTTTTACGAAATCCGAAACACTTGCAAGACGTCCGTAATCCCTGTTCATCTTCAAAGATATAAGTTTGAAGTAAAATAAATCAACTACAAATTAATTTGCCTGTAATTTTATTAAGTAGCTTTATTAGCGCGAGTTCATTACAATCATAAAAGCAATTAGAGTTTTTGTTTTCAAACGCTTTGCTGATGATGCGACGCTTTTTACTTTTGGCAAGAGTTTTATGACGTTACTAAAGTGGTTCGCTTTTATTAGCCGCCGAGACATTGAGATGTGGTCACCACTACTTAATTGTAATGCTGTATCATTGTGAGGTCACAGTTGTGATGTAGTAGCATGGTGATGTCACAATTGTGGTGTTGTAGCATTATGACATCACTGGGCAAAAGTGGGTATGCTGCGAGACCGTCTCATGACCAGACGGACCTCCACATTAGGAAGACTGTCCTGTTTTGTCTGGCTGCAACCCTCGTCCGCTACAGCCATATGAAGGTCGAAACGCAGAGACACAGATTTCTTCCTCAGCTTGGGATTTCCTTTAAAGAATGACCCTTCCCATTGCCTGATAACCCTGTCAATCTTCTCAGTCCTATAGCACAAAAAAAGGCACGAATAATAATCACAAATATTGGTGTAAAAATGTATGACATAAAAGTTCCTTCGCAATGCAATTGCATGCAAAGGCAAATGCAAGATAAAACACATTAAATTGTTTGTAAAGAGGTAGTTCATCCAAAAATTAAAATGTGGTGTTTATCTGTTTACCCCCAGGGGATTCTAGATGTAGGTGACTTTGTTTATTCAGTAGAACACAAACAGATTTTTAACTCAAACCGTTGCAGTCTGTCAGTCATACAATGGAAGTCAATGGGACTCATGACTTTGAGATAAAAAAAAACACAGAGAAAACCAAAATTGAGGGTGTACTCACTCTAGGCAGTTTGAACCGTGCCCGAGTGCGCTTGACCACCAAAGCGTGGTTCGTTTAGGCGTCCCTGGCCTGCTTGGAAGAGGTGTGCCAGAGCATGATTCAGTTGGACTCAAGCATGGTTCGCATGTAGTGTGAGCGCTAACCGTGCTGGAGCACGGAAAAGGATGCACAACGTCAAGTTTTTGCAACGCTCCAAAACCAACATGGTGGTGAAAAGGTCACTTCAGTCTATGGCAGAGGTGCAATGTTTGTTTAACATAGGCTGTTGAGAGGGCTGTGGATCACCGCGGACCAAACAACTCAAAATTATTATCCACAAAGTAAACAGAGCGATGGACTCCAGCGCCGCTCTTCCTGTTTATCCTGAAACCGCCGCACCATAACGAGGTAAGCGTGCTCCGTCATGAATGCTGAAACCCTACGTGAGTGCAGGCCAGAGGGGAGTGGGGACAATCGTACTCGACAACCATGCCTAGTGTGAGTACACCCTGAATCTTGTGGCTTATGACGATTCATTAATGTGTATAGACACGAAACGATCGGTCTGTGCAAAAAACACATCAGCCGGCGTGTTACGCCTTTTATATGATTTCTTTCATTATGGCGTATCATAAAGTGCATTATTATTAATACTGCATTATTGCCACCTATCATTCAAAAGGACCTTTCACACTCTAGCTTCAATCTTATTTAGGAGTGTCAATGATCCATTTGAGAGATAGGTGGTATGCACTTATAAGTCTGTGATCCACCGTAAAGCACGAAGAACATGCGTCACACTCCAGGTGATGTAAACGCGCTCAGGACAG
This sequence comes from Enteromius unitaeniatus, assembly GCA_032359435.1. Lineage (NCBI taxonomy): Eukaryota > Metazoa > Chordata > Actinopteri > Cypriniformes > Cyprinidae > Enteromius > Enteromius unitaeniatus. Next base: position 587,284 of record JAUMHI010000029.1, read on the forward strand.
TTGGATATTGAGGTATTGGTTTTGTCTGTGTTTGTTTTTTTACTTTTAAAGCCTTGAGTCCCACTTCCATTATATGACTGACAGAGTGCAACAGTTTGAGTAAAATTTGTTTTTTGTAAACAAAGTCACTTACATTTTCAATGCCCTAGGGGTAAGCAGATAAACCTCACATTTTCATTTTTGGGTAAACTATCCCTTCAAGTTGTGAAATGCTTATGGTTCTTCATTGCAGCATGTCTATAAGTCTACAGTAGGTAAACTCACTCCACATTTCCATGACCCTCTGCACTCTCCCTCACTACATTTCCTTCCAGAATCTCCTGAGTCTTCACAGTACAGATTTCCCCATCTTTGTTTTGTTGAACTGGTTCTGGATGGAACAACACAAACACAAAGTTCCAAAACTTCTCTCAGGCTTGGAGCTGTGTAGTAAGACTTATTCTGACTTATTAGTAAGAATTATTCTGAAAATCTGAAACATTGATTTTGAGGGCCTCTTGACTTTATCCTTACCTGTGAGGATGACAAGACTCTGTTGTCGCCGAAGGGCTGGGTTTTTTGTAGAATTTTTTTGAGAGGAGACTGGCTCAGCTATATCTTCATCACATCCGTTGGGCAACCCATTCTGCTCTGGAGCAGGATCTGACCCCTTCCATGGTTTCAGTTTTAGAGACGGACCATCTGTGTTCAGAAACCTGTGGTTCACAATTGAAAGAAGAAGCAGGTTTGATTCAAGACCACACTCAACCTGATCGTTACCTTAGAAACATCATTAGGTTGACTGGTTGAGTGTTTATAACATCAAGGGCACAACGCCAATGCCAAGAAACCCCATCAAAATTCCAGTGCATTACTTTGGAGTTCCATAAAAGAAATCATACAAGTCTGAGCTTGTGCTAACGGTTTAATTGCATAAACAAATAAAGCTCAGTAAATCTGTCTCTCCCCTACCTGCCCTCCTCATGTTCCAGGAGTTTCCTATAGGTAGCAATCTCTCTCTCCAGCCTCATCTTGGTGTTGAGGAGCTGGCTATGGTTCTGTTTCTGGACTGCAAGACCATCCCGCACATTTTCTAGTTCAGACTCCAGACCCCTCACAGACCGGGACAGGTCCTTGAGCTGCACAGAGTACTGGAGCTGAGTGTGGTGCAGGGAGCTGTGGAGACTCTTCTCCTGGTGGAATAAAACAGAATTATTTATTTCCAACATTTCCACCTACAAGCGAGACAGTTCCAGCATCCCTGTGTCCCTTTATAGAACAATCTGCTTGGGGAATGTCTTAATGAATGGATGGAAATTCAGTGTTGGTGGAATGATATAGGGTGGTCTGAAACAGGGAACAGAGACCAAAATATTGCAGGCAAGCAAGCCATCTTCCATGTTGAGTCACTTCAGTGCCAATCCCACTTCATCTATTGTAACGCCATCATGTTTTACTGGGTCAGTCCACCTGGACCAATATGGGACTAGGTGCCTTGCTCAAGGGCACAATGGTAATGGCTCATAGATTGCAACTTACAGTGTTTGATCCACCAACCTTCTTGTTATTGTTAATCCCCCTGAAGGCACCTGGAGTTGAAAACCTTGGCACAAAGGCGACTTTATAGAGATAAAACCCCTAATATTCCAGAAACTTAACTGAATCTGTGATTTACAGGTTGGCTCAAGGGCACAATTGTGTTTGTGGCATTGGGATGGCCTTGTAGGGGATCAAACCTGCAACCTTATGAATAACAGTCTTGAGTTTTAACCACAACGCCACAACCGTAACGTATTTTGATCACAACACAGTGGTCACTGAAGATCCCAGTAACTCTACAGTCCATGAACTGGGAATGAGCAGTGGAACTTGGCTCTGTTAACAAGTATGTAGATTGGATTCCCTGAGCTCAACTTTTCAACTCACCTTTAAAGAGATTTGTTTTTGGTAACAATTTGGTGTTTGCTGCAGTACTTGATCAATACATTTTTGGTTCCCAGAACAAGGAGTGATGACAAATCCGGCAGGAATCTGTCATCCATTCCCTGGAGACTATTGATGTATGTTTGACACTAAATTCACACTACATAGAGGTTAAATTGAGTTTGAATTTGATTCTATACATGACAGATTCATATCTGACATGTTCTGGCAGACAGACCCGCATATGCGTTAGCAGTAAGTGATATTCTAATTTGCCTATTATGAGGAAATGGGTGAAATGGGTTCAGGAGTGTGTGTGTTTAGGTGTGTCAACATGTTTCTGAATTGGAGTGTGTGTGTTCGGGTGTGTCTGTGGGCATGTCTGTGGGAACCGAACGCACCAAGGCATGTAGCGATTCGATTTCCACCTGTAGACGGTGCCATCGCTTTCGGGCCTCAGCAAGCTCGGCTCGTGCCTCCTTCAGGGCCTCGTCACCTGCTCTCACCTGCAGTACACAAAAAAAACAATTGCAGAGTATACATAAGAATACCACAGAATACAATAAATCTTGTTACATTTTTAAAGCCTATTTTAATTCAATAAGGTACCACACTGTGCCTTAGGACACCTATTACTCATGGTAAAATGACTTCAATGCATAGCCTCTCTGGCATATTTTTTTAATTATCCATGATTTACATTCCAAAATAAAGACATTACCTGTCAAATGCACTGATAACACAGTAGATCACATTAAAGAAAACTGATGCCCTTGTGGTTCGTGTTGATGAATATCACAGTCTAGGAATCAATTCAGTCTCCATCTGATAAGAGTGGAGTATAGTGCTACTTAACCAAAAATTGAAGAAATACCATGTTTTTAAACTGTACCATGTTTCTGGACATGTACTATGGTGTTACCATGTTTCTCAGGAGATGATTTTCAGTGGTAATATTGTGTGTTTTGGGACATTTACCATGGTAATACATTGTTTTTTTGAACATGTTTTAATGGTACCAGAATGTCAACAAGTACCTTGGGGCACCACTGTATTAATACCATCTGTTTACCATTGTACCAACATAGTAGGTATTTGTAAAGATGAGCTGCAGTGTGGTGTTGTTTTTCAATGAGAGTTACGAGGCCAATGGCCCATGTTTTTTTGTGAGGGCATAGATTCTGCTCAAGCACACTGGAAGACAAATAAACAATCACCTACTGATGAGAACAGAAAAAAGACAATGGTAATGCTCAATGGGACTAGCATCCCTCATTCTGTTTTGAATAATAATGGTGGCTCTTAGCAGTCTTTTCACTTACACACACACACACACACACACACACACAACGACCGCTCTGCAGTGCCCTGGCCAGCAGACCGTAGAGAGTGTTTAAAGGAGAGGGAGAGAGTGGATACTCATACCTGTGGCGGAAACGCAGTTGTGGAGCTGGTTGCATCCTTTCGGGGCCTTCTCTTTGAAGCGGGACCGGAGCCTGGGGTTGGATTTGGTGGCATGGCTGAGTCAAGGCGACTCTGGGCTGGGCTAGAGTGGTCGCACTGGGTGCTGGTCCGGGAGAAATCCATTCCTCTGCCATCCTCTCCTGCAGCAACCTGCGCTAGCACTCTATCACACTCCTCTTCTGCTCGCCGCTGGTGCTGATCCAGCTCTCTCTGTCAGCCAACGAGGGAGAGGGGGGGGTGGAAAATCAGAGGAAGGAAAAGGAGAATTTAAAGGGCTCCTCTCATAAATTTCCTTCATCTTTTGATAAACAAGGAAACATAAGGTTCATTAACAACTTCCAAAACTACAAAATATGTCTAATTCTGACATCTATGATCCAAATTAATATGTATGTATTTGCATTTCATTGACAATGAGGCCTGCCCAGTCAGAGTAAGGTCATAAATGTGATTCAAAAGTCTTAAGTCACTGGGTATATTTGTAGCAATAGTATATTGTCAAATACCGTAAATATATTAAAACTTGTGAATTCTCAGTATTTTGATACGTTAATCTCAATTTGGACAAATTTACACTTACGGCTGGTTTTGTGCTCCAGGGTCACATATAATGTTATTCGTAAACTTTAGAAAAGTAATGAGAAAGATCAGATCACATCAATACCGAATGTTCACCATGAACAACGATTTAAAATCAAAACAGCTGATTCTTATGGAGCTACTTACGTGGGGGTTAGACTTTGTTACAGACTGTAACATTGAAGATTGAAGTTTAAAATTTCGTCATGTAAACTTGAACGTAGTAGCTACAACAAAATGTTAAGACCAATTCAACCAATAACATTTGCAGTCACTTTTACAGTTTCATTTTTGGTTTAGTAACTGTATTATGTACTATTATTACTATTACTGTACTATTATGTAAACCCTTTTAGTGCATTGGTTGCTCTAAACCTATATATATTTATTTTTTGCCAAAACAGTAATTGTGCACAAAGGAGAAGTATAAAAGATGTCCTAATACTGTCAAAATCTATAATGTTTAATAATAATTAAAATTTAGGTATGTTCAGATCCATCATTCCCTATACACACACCCATTCCTCCAGGCCAACCGCAACCTGGCGTTAAGACATTAGCCAACATTTTTAACAAGCTTTTTTTTACTAAAGACAGACGTCAAGGTTTCTCTTGTTAAATGCTTAAGATGACTGACAGAACATCACACGCACAGTGACACACAATTGCACAATTAGAGACAATCACTAACTGTCATTAAACCAAACAGCGTCTCCACCTCGTGTTCTTCCATGATTTGCTGTAGCTCATTCTGGGATTCATAAAGCTGCTTTTCTAGGAGAGTGTTGTTTGTTTCCATCTCTTTCATCTTTAGCATCAGCTGTGACACCTCCTGCTCCTTTAGGAGTCGGAGTTTCTCCTCGGTTTCACATCTACACATATACACACAGTTATTTTAAATTGAAAATACATTTAAAGGGATATTCCACCCATTATCAATTACTTACCCTCATGTTGTTCTAAACGTTGTTTGTTGTCGGAACACAATTTAAGATATATTGGATGAAAACTGGGAGGCTTGTGACTGTCCTATTGACTGCCAAGTAAATAACGGCATCAAGGTCCAGAAAAGTATGAAAGACTCTGCCATCAGTGGTTCAACTGTAATGTTATGAAATTTACTTTTTTACTTTTTGTGCTGAAAGAGAAGAAATTCGATGGCAGTCAATGGGACAGTGAAAAGCTTCCCAGTTTTCATCCAAAATATTGCTTTCCGAAGACATACGGTGGGTTTGGAACGACATGGGGAAAAATTAGTCCTGTAATCAACTGTCTATTCAACGAATTTCACATTAAGACATACAATCTCAGTGCACAAAACAATAAATAATCAATCAATCATATTTAACCCACAAGCACTGACTTTCTACGAAAGACTTATCTGTCATATTTGTTAATTTACTGAACTTACCACAAGAGGGCGATCAGATGTTCAAGTCACAATATTTAGTTGTTCTGATGTGAAATATTGCATTGGCATGTTTGGAATGCAGACTGTATTTTGAATACAGTACACAGTATGCAAATTTTTTGATTTGTTATATTTGGACGAATTAGAGAACACAGTGACTTGGGTAGCGTATCCCACAATGCAAATTGCTTTAACCTTCAACTTAAAAAAAAAGAAAAAAAAGTGTGTTTCATAGTTTGACTCGGACTAATTAAAACATTTGTGTATTTATTATATAAGTGTAAAAAATTTATATATATATATATATATATATATATACACACACACACACACACATACATATACATACAGTTTATATATATATATATATGATTGAAGTTGAAAAAAATGATAACAAAAAATATAGATTTCTTGTTTAATTAAAGTTTCTAACCTTGTCTTTAAATGTGATGCCCTGAGTTTCACTGCATCAGATTGTAACAAAACTTCTGCATTTTCCATTATGATCATCCTAACCTGCCAAAACAAACATTAAAAAAGGATAATTAACAAGAAAAAAGACATATAATTAAGATAAATTGCATTAGAATTGCCTGTGGGTAGAAATTACCCTCTTGAGCAATTTGATATAAAATAAAGGGGGGGAAAAAAGCTTATTAGAAAGGAACAAAGCTCATTGACGATAAATAACTATCAACACCCATATAATCATGGGAACGCAAAATCATTTCTAAATTCTCAGTGTGAAAGATCAGGGTGTATGTAGGTGTGCATGAGCATGTGGTTTTTCTGGCTGTCTGATTGACAGACTCTGTGCATGCAAATACTAACACTACTGAAGGAAGTTATAAAGATTTAAATGCTGCCAGCATTTTCACTTAATGTCTGTTGTACACATTACTCCATGCTTAGATTTTATCTTGATGGATTGATGTTCTTTCTCCCCAGAGTGCATCAAATAGTTAGCTGTTTGTCACATAAAACAACACAAGTGGGTTTAAACCTGTGTTATCTGCATTTTTGCAAATCTTTAAGCACGCTATTATTATGTTAGGGTCAAAGATCAAGCCAGGTGCGAAAGACGGCCCTGAGGTACTGACAGATTAACAATCTTTCACAAGGTCAGAATGGCCACAGGCACCGGAACAGTTTTAGGAAGCACAGGTGTTAAGCGTCTGGTTGACAGCCGGTTAGTAATCAATTAAAATACCTGTTAGTGCCACAGAATTTAAACCACTAGCTTACAAACCAATTAAAAAGACTATAATAATAATAATAATAATAATATCCAAAAAAAGTATTATGCCATAATGAGCATGAATAAATTTAAAATGTCATGTAATCATTGCATGCTGCATGGTTTAAAAACTGTATACCGCAAAAATAGTATGAGTAGTATAGGAGTACGGCATTCTGGACTCATACTTAGTCTCAAACATATAGAATATCTAATCATTGCATGCATACCTAGTACACTGCAAGAGTATTCAAAATAGTATGCCAAAATAATAGTATGCCATAACGTACATATTCTTAATGTTATGACACAAAAAATACATACTACACACTAAAGTAGTACAAGTAGTATGCCATTCCAAACATATTCTATACTGTACATAGAGCATACTGCTAATAAGTGTACAACGAACCATTTATATTGAATATAGAATGTTATGTAAATAGGCAGCACAGTATACTGTATACTGCAGAAAAATAGTATGAGCAGTATGATCGTATTTCATTCTGAATGCACATTGTGCCCAGTATACTGTGCAAAACTTCAAATTAGGATAAAAAAAATGCAAAAAGTGTAGTATGCTATAACAAATGCCTTATTAGTACACTACTTATAGAATGTAGTATGTACAGTATATTATGCTAATATTCTTCATGCATGCAGTAGTTCGTTGAACTGTTTTGATATGAAATTTTGACATGACATTTCCTTTTAATAAGGCTATTTTATTGTACTACTCATACTATTTAAAAATGTTAATTATATGCTGTGTCGATGGTGCCAATATATGAGACTAAGCATAGTACTAAAATGGTTAGATTCAAATATTTAGTTTGTCATCTAACTACTGCATGTATGAAGAATATTAGCACACTATGCGCAGTTAACATACTACATACTGTACATACTACATACTATAAATAGGACACTAATAAGACATTCTGGACACTCAAAAATATATAATGTTCATCCAATTACAAACCAAAAGCTTAAAAGTCTTTGTGTTTGACCAGGTTCCAAAGCACATTAGCATACTATCCATACTATTTCAGCAGAATATACTATTGTATGTATGCTGTGTGATTTTTATGTGATCATACTCGGACAACCTACCTAATATGTCAAAACGGGCAAAATAAAACCCACAGGGTTTGCATATCCCACAATGCATTGTACTGTCCCTTAAAAACTATCAATAATTCGTCTTGGTTGTTCACTTTATTAGACATTTTACACAAACTTGGATTAAAAATGCTAAAAAAATACTAAAATTGTACGTTGGCATAAAATACTTTTGCATTCTGTTTTTTTCAAACAGCATGAAGTATGCAATTGCAATGAACAGCTTAATAGCATACTACATAAAGAGCATACTACATAAATTCTGCAATTTATCAACAGCATAGCTTTCTACAGGGTGGTGGAAGGTTGTGTTTCTCACAGAGTGCAATATTAGCTTTGCGCATTTTGACTGGCTGGCTGCCATTTTGATGATTCATGAGCTATTGTGGCAGCATAATATACAGTTAATCATTGTCATTGTCACTGTAAGTCACGCTTAAATATATAGTGTATTTTTAAGGGATAAAATGAATTAGTAACTCTTAAAGAAAATGCTTATGTGTTTGTACAGCTAATGCTAATGCAAACTATTCACAAAGACTCGCATAATATTGTGCTTTGGTTTTAGGCAGGGTTCAGAATGGAATACTGTTGTATTCGACATGTGGCTCAAGATGTGCTGAAAGTAGTAAGCAAAGATAAACATGCTAATTGGTATGCGACATTATTGTCAAATACAGTTTGTCTTCTTACAAAAACGGCATTTGTAGTGTGGTAGTATACTATTTCAAACATATACTTATTATTACACATGTTTGTCATCTAATTGTTGGCATAAGATGCTGCCTAATTAGTATGAGTAGTGCAGTAGTATGCCATTATGTCATCTGATTACTGCATGAATATACAGTGCTGTTTACAAACTGTAAGAACTTAGTACACTCTGCATACTGCAAAATAGTATGCATTGTACGCCATTACAATAATACATTATTATTACATACTGCACAGTATACATAAAAGATATGATTAGTATGGTATTATGCCATTTCAAACATATTCTTAGTATCAAATATTTTACTAGTTATCAAGTGATTGAAAGTTGACATCATGAAAAGTTGTACAGAATGGTATACTTTACATACTGCAAAAGAGTATTCAAAACAGTATGCAAAAAGAATAGTATAGCATAAAATATTCCTTATCTTGAACACAGAATGCAATGCAGTAATTACATGCTACTGAGTATGCATTCTATACTATTCTATTCTATACTGCAAAAATTGTATGGCATCTAATTTTTGACTAAACAGAATATTCACAGTTAACATACTGCACATACTGCATAACACACTACTCATATACTTAAAAAGTATAAAAAAATAATAGTTTGCTAGTAACAAACATATTCTTACTATAGACTATGGAATGAATATAATATTATTACATTTAGTATACAGTATGCATACTGCATACTTAAGGGTATAAGTAGTATAGTAGTATGCTATTCTAAACCAATCTTAATACATAGATTGCCATCTTATTTCTGACTAAACTGAATATTCTTAGTTATCATAATGCATACTTTATAAACAGTATGAAATGTGCAGAACAGTACTGCAGGAGTATTCAAAATGGTATGCAAAAATAATGTTATGTAATAGTAATGCACATATTCTTAATCTTGAATTGTAATATAATATAAAATAGTACAAGTAGTATGCCATTCCAAAAATGCTCTTAGTATCATATATAGCATGCACTGATTTCATCAATAGTATGAGTGGCACAGTGCAGAATACCATGCATACTGCAAAAGAGTATTGAAAATAGTATGCAAAAAGTATAATGTGCCATAACAACATATTATGAATCTTGAATTTAAAGACAAAAAAATATTACAGGCTGCACAGCATGCATACTGCAAAATAGTATTAGTAGAATGACAGTATTAAGTCATTTACATTAATTTAACAAAGGTTTGGGGACCAACCAACGGCCATCCGAACTTCACATTTTTAACTCCTCTTCTATAAAACACCTGATTTACCTGATTTGGGTGTGTAGACATAATTAGACACCTAAACTTTACAGTGGGGCCCCCAGGGGCCAGGTTGAGAACAACTACAAAAGATGATGCATCTGAGAAAAAAATACATGCATTTAATGTTTTAATCAAGCTGACTACCCCAGAGCCAGTCAGAGGGGTTTTTCAAGGTTACATGAAAAGCACCTCAGGGATCAAACGTAACAAGACAGGTGAGCTTAGATAACAGGGCAGATAATAAGCGTAAACGTCACAGACCCACCTGAGCTCGCAGTTCCTGTGCCAGTGCCTCCTTGTTGCTCCAGTCCCTCCGCGGAGTGACGTTCCTCAATGCCCATTCCTCTATCTGCTCCTCCAGTTCGCAGTTGGTCCGTTCCAACTGATTCACATGCTCCAGGAACCCCTTTAGTCGTTCGTTCAGGCCCCTCATAGCCAATTTCGACTCTTCAAGATCCTCCATGGGGACAGATGAAATGAAATGTCTCCCAGTCCGTTCTGCCACACCTAAAATGATTAGATGTTTACCGAGTAAATATTTTGCTTGAATATGGCCGTCGACGTGGCTTGGACAGGAACCAAGCCTTTTCCCGACCTTTGGAGACTTGGGGAGTGGAACAGGAGCGAGGGGCCCACCAGGGTCCTGCCGGCCTCTTGTGGAGGTAAAAAGCAAGAGGCCACAATTTGTGCCACGGGTTTCGCTGGTGCTTTTGTGAAGGCTGATCCTGGATTAGTGACAATTCACACATACACACATACACACAGGTCAAAGTCCGTTTGTGTTTTACAGTACTAAAGGATTCGCATGTTTTTGTTTGCACCGGCTTTGGAGTCTCATATTGCGTGCGGTTCATTTGTGTCGCCGTAGGGTTTTTGTCAATGGCTGTTTGTGTTCACTATTATATTCTAAACATTCAGATCTTTTACTTAATCATTTTTTTCTGTCTAGGTGAACTCGTCTTCAGTACAGATCTGTGATGTCGAAGCATGTCTCAGACCTGCAGGGCATACTTACAAAATACAAACTGCTTTACAGCTCAAGCGTTTTGCTAAAGCCGTGCGGATTAACAAAGGCATTTCACCATTTAGTTAAGAACAAGTTAGCAGCCACTGTGCAAAGGGGAATGTTGACTATGCATCAGATCTGAGCTATGCACTAATGTGTACTAAAATGTACACTTTTTACCACAGTTAAGTTTTGCATTTAATCTGTATTGATTTAACTGTAAAAAAAATAATAATACATGAGCATAGAATGTAGTTTGTTTGGGGACTTAAAAAAACGTTGCTTAAATGTCACAAAAAAAAAAACAATTTTTTTTTGTCACACTTTTTTTTGTACAAGTGTGTTCACACAGATGTTTTCAAAGGCTAGTGTGAATGTACATTTAAAGGCAAAGATACAAGGTCTATGCATGACCTGACGTTTTATTTGTATCCAAAGTCATATGATTGTGCATTAATTAGGCACAATTCTGCCTACCTGGTCTCATGGCATAAACCTACCTGGGTGCACTTTTTAGCGAGACATGAAATATGTACCAATAAGTACATATTACTGCAGTTTCCAAAGAAATTAACACTAGAGGCACTAAAACTCGTGACACCTTTTATTCCTTTCAATTAATACATTGTGATTACTTGAAGAATATCATGTTATGACCTATGACAAAACAATATTCATGTTATGGGAGATTTAAAAACTGATGCTTTTCAATGTTAGCATCACAAATGTCCTGCTTCATATCTATGGGTTATCATAGACCGTAAATTTGTTCGGTAGCTCACAGAGCACAGAGACGTGCTTGAGTGGGGGGGGATTTCTAGTTCAAGTCCCATGTAGCTACAGGTCAACAAAACAGTTTGAAACTGTGTAAAAAAAGAAGTTGAAATGACACGGTTGCATCAACAAATGTGTTTTTATATCAGTTTTGCATTTGTTAACACTATTGGGTAAGTTTAGGGTTGGATTTGGTGTAGCGGGTATTTCCAGCTTTACCTTATAGCGACAGTTCCGGATATTTAAATTCTAAATATAATAATAATGTAATATGTAATAAAAACGTGCCATCTGTGTTTTATCACCACTCATGATGTTGCACAAAAAAGTGCACAGAGGTACATATTTTTATGAGACCATGTTTCATTCATACTCAAAGTCAGATGGCGCTCTTGCGTATAATTCCAAAACTGTTTCATAGAAGTTATAACTTGTGACATGCAAGGGAATTCCTAATATGGACAAAGGCATCCAGATATCACAGATATTTATTACAGTATAAAACATAGTTCTTCATATATTTAATATAAATATATTTTCTGCATTATTCTGTAATAAAAATGGAAAAAAGAGTTTGTAGTTTATTAACAAATGATCAAATTGTTATTAGAAAGATATAGTGAAAATAGCATAGTACAAATTATTGTAGAAGTGTAGGGTATTTTGTTTAAAATCTGGTTCAAAATTCAACCTGTCAATTAGACAAAAAAAGAACTAAAATACAGTTAAAATTGCTGTCCCCCTCACTTTTGAAATTATGTTTATGCCCCTGTTTAAATATATAACTCATATTTTATATCAGCTATGACTATATATGTGAATTTGTATTTGTTTTTATTACTGTATACTGTATATATATTAATGCTGTCAAATAATTCATCGCAATTAATCACATACAAAATAGGTTTTTGATTGCATAACATGTGTGTGTTCTGGGTTTATTTATTATGTAGACATAAATACAGACACACCTTTTGAAAATATTTATTTAAAAAAAAGTGTTTACATGTCTATATTTATATTATAGAATTTATATTATATACAAATATATTTAATACAGAAACAACATTCTTCTGAAATATATACATGCATGTGAGTGCATTTACATACAGTACTGTGCAAAAGTCTTAGGCCACTAGTATTTTCACCAACAAAAAAATGGTTTTAAGTTTGCGGTTGTGTTAGTTGGAAATATCAGTTTACATTTCCAAACATTATTTTTGCATTATCCTGCAGTGAGATTATTGTCTGCACAAGGAGTCTGACAACAGCCAGTGCTCCACACAGAGATCTGATCTGATCATCATCTAGTCTGTCTGGAATGACATAAAATAACAGAACATACTGAGACAGACTCAATCCAGAAGAACTGTGGACAACGTCTCCAATGTCTTCTACCCTGGAAAGCTACAGTACTGTTCAAAGTTTAAGACACTCGTGTAAAAATGCTGTAAAATGAGGATGCTTTCAAAAATAATGGCATAAATAGATTTAATTTATCAATGAACTAAATCTAATAAATATTTGGTATTACAGCTTATGGTAAAGCTTCTGTTCTGAGGTACACTTGCCCAGAGTTTTTCAGGTAGCTTTCTAGGTAGGTTTTTAGAAGCGCTGGCTGTTGTCAGACAATAATCTCACTGCATTATTACAATTAATGACAAAAATAACATTTGAAAATGTAAACTGATATTTCCAACTGACACGCTACTGCAAAAGATAGAAATAACCCACTTATAACCCACTTGTTGCTAAAAATACAAGTGGCCTAAGACTTTTGCACAGCACTGTATACAGAATAAATAAGTACACACCCATATGTAAACAAAGTTTATTTTGTATGCGAATAATCACAATTAATTGTTTGACAGCACAAATATATATTTGATATCTACTTGAAAATGACATATAAATATATGTGTGTAAGTTAAAATATGTGTGAAATTACATATATAATATTTAAAAATCTAGATTATTAAATTACTTATTTTGCATAACTCACCTGATCAAACCAATCAAATTTGAAGGCTGTAGCTGTTGGGATTAAACAGTCTGAATAAATTCACTAATAAAGGTAAAAATATAATTTAATAAAATATAATGGCTTTAATAAGTCTAATTATTCAGACTATTTTGCAAACAACAGAAAGGTATTATTACATTGACATACAAATCAGCCTGTCACAGGGATGTGGAGGCACTGCTTCCTTTCACATAGTTCATGTTTTTTTATCCCTGTTTTTTATTTTTGTCTTGTTATTTGTCTTTTGGAGAGTGATTTATATTTGTTTTTATAATATATAAGTCATCGTCTTTTAAATGTCAGTTAAAAGAGAAACAGCTTACATCATTGTGACTTCTCAACAAACAGATGAGAAGAGAAGTAACTTGCATACAAACTCGACTTGTTTACGCAATAAAACAGAGTAAAAGTTAAACATTGTACAAAGGCAGTTGTACAAACAGCATAATGATGGTAAATGCTGTGCGAGTTTCATTGCGTTTGATCTACCGAACCAAAGACATCTACACAGATACAACTTCAGAGAGAGCACGATCATCAGAGGAAAGCAAAACAAAAGCAATTCGACTTACCAGCACGCCCTCGCCCGTCCCACCCCTTTTTCCTCCGTCGTCCCTGCCCTTGTGATTCCCCTTTAGATACGAGTCATTGAAGTGTGGCAGTGGCAGTGGGGTAAGAGTCCGTCTGGTTGCGCCTGTCCCGCCCCACACATCTGCTTCTGGGGTGTCGACGCATCTGGCTCAGCGCCTCAGAAGTCACGGGACAGGGAATGCCACCCGACCTGTTCTGGCCCCAGGCACTGCTCCATGAGAAAACAACAACTCCTGAGCCATCTGAAATGGGAGTGCAGGTAATTACAAACAGGTAATGACTGCTGACATGCGGCTACCTGTCCGACAATTAAATTACATGGTAGCTTACTGGAAAAAATCAAAAGCTGTCAACTGGGACATGCAAAGTTTGAGATCCAGGTGGTGACACACTACCCACGGCCTTTTACGAGGCCCATACATTCCCGCTCGTCCACACCTGTCTACACTCCAAAGCCAAATTATATCATACTTTAGCTTTGTCGTTTTTGGAGTTGACAATAGTTGTAGTTATATTTTTGGGCCAGTGCAATGACAAAAACCTGCTTTATTCATGTATATTTGTGATGTGATCTGTTTTTTAACAATATTGTTAATAAAAATGACATTTTTGCATAAATAATCTATAAATATAATTAAAATATATAACGTGCAGACATATATAAATACTAAGTGGTATGGATAGACAAATATATAAACTATTTAGTTGCATAAATAGTCTATATATATACACAAACATACATGTGTACATACAGTTTTATGCAAAAGTTTCTGCACTTAAGAGTCAGGGGGTGAAAACATTTGTACAGGATGAATATGTTCAAAATTTTCTTATTTTGTTAAAATGTATTTTTTTCCATATAGTACTGCGCTTTGGAAGTCACAAAAGATACTTGGATGTTTCCGGAAAAGACGAATTGAGTACAAATTACCTGGATCTTCAAATTTTAAAAGTTTTCACCCCCGGCTTTTAATGCATCTTGTTTCCTTTTGGAGCATCTGTGAATGTTTGAACCTTTTTTAATAGTTGTGTTTGAGTCCACAAACTGTCCTCAGTGTGAAACGATGGATCTTAATATCTTACAGTCTGCTGGAAAAAGTTCAAATATTTTCAGATTCTGCAAACTTCTGCTTAAAACTGTATATGATAAAACAATATATGCATATGATGAATAACACTTACATATTGTTCCAATTGCAAACATTTAGTTATTCACTTGCTTATTGTTTTTCACATGCAGTAATTTTGGCCAGTGCATTTTTTTGGGTTGTGTGTGAAATTGTATCAGATTTGACTTTTTTTCTCTGTTTCTTTGCTATTCCAATGCAAAAAATAACAACGAAAAGTAAACATGAGTACCAGAACAATTGCAACTGCAACAATTTTCTAACTGAAGGGTGCCAATATTTTTGGCTATTTTTGTCTGTGTGTGTGTGTGCGTGTGTATATCACACATCTATCTATCTATCTATCTATATATCTATATATATATATATATATATATATATATATAGAAATGGTAAGCCTACTTTATATTACATTTTTTAACAAAGTATTAATTAATTTAAAATATTTTTACCGACCTATATTATGTGTGTGAACTGTGTATATTTATTATTTCTATATAAATACACACGCATGTCTGTATATATTTAACAGAAATGGTATGTTTGTTTAATAAATATTTACAAATAACATACATTTTATGAATATAATATATACTTGTAAATACATGTAAATATTTCCAAAATATATACTGTATTTATGAACATTCATATATATACACACAATAATTATACACAGAACACACACACATATTATGTTAACAAAAACATTATTTCTTCATTATATATACATTTAGTATATACAGTGGGATGCGTAAGTTTGGGCAGCCTTGTTAATCTTTATTTTATAAATAAAATAAATAATATTTTTATATTTATAAATCGTTGGTTGTTACGATGAAAAATGTCATTTAAATATATCTTATAGGAGATACACACAGTGATTTTTGAGAAGTGAAACCAAGTTTATAGGATTTACAGAAAGTGTGCAATTATTGTTTAAACAAAATTAGGCAGGTGCATAAATTTGGGAACCACAAAAAAGTAACTCAATATTTCGTAGATCCTCCTTTTTCAGAAATAACAGCCTCTAAGCGCTTCCTATAGCTTGCCAAGAGTGTCTGGATTCTAGTTGAAGGTATTTTGGACCATTCCACATTACAAAACATCTTTAGTTCATTCAGGTTTGATGGCTTCTGAGCATGGACAGCTCTCGTTAACTCACACCACAGATTTTAAATTATATTCAGGTCTGGGGACTGAGATAGCCATTCCAGAACGTTGCACTTGTGCCTCTGCAAGATTGCCTTAGTAGATTTTGAGCAGTGTTTAGGGCCGTTGTCTTGTTGAAAGATCCAGCCCCAGCGCAGTTTCAGCTTTGTCACCTATCATTGGACATTGGTCTCCAGAATCTGCTGATATTGAGTGGAATCCATGCGTCCCTCAACTTTGACAAGATTTCCAGTCCCTGCACTGGCCACACAGCCCCACAACATGATGGAACCACCGCCATATTTTACTGTAGATAGCAGGTGTTTTTCTTGGAATGCTGTGCTCTTTTCCTCCATGCATTACATCCCTTGTTATGCCCAAATAACTCAATTTTACTTTCATCAGTCCAAAGCACCTTATTCCAAAGTGAAGCTGGCTTGTCCAAATGTGCTTTAGCATACCTAAAGCAGCTATTTTTGTGCTGTCGACGTAGAAAAGGCTTCCTCTGCATCACTCTCGCATACAGCATCTCCTTGTGTAAAGTGCGGCAAATAGTTGAACGATACACAGTGACTCTGTCTGCAGCAAGATGATGCTGTCGGTCTTTGGTGCTGGTCTGTGGATTGACTCCGACTGTTCTCACCAGTCGTCGCTTCTGTTTATCCAAGATTTTTCTTGGTCTGCCACTTCGAGCCTTAACTTGACCTGTGCCTGTGGTCTTCCATTTCTTCAATATGTTCCTAACTGTGGAAACAGACAGCTGAAATCTCTGAGACAGCTTTCTGTATCCTTCCCCTAAACCATGATGGTGAACAATCTTTGTTTGGGGGAAACTTACAATTTCCCCCCTTAAATACTCTTTCTCATAATTGGATTCACCTATGTATGGAGGTCAGGGGTCACTGAGCTTACCAAGCACATTTGAGTTCCAATAATTAGTTCTAAAGGTTTTGGAATCAATAAAATGACAACAGTGCACAGATTTATGCACTCACCTTATTTTGTTTAAACAATTATAACACACTTTCTGTAAATCTTATAAACTTGGTTTCACTTCTCAAACATCACTGTGTGTGTCTCCTATAAGATATATTTAACTGAAATTTTTTATCGTAACAATCAACAATTTGTCCAGGAAAATCACGAAGATTAACAAGGTTGCCTAAACTTACGCAACCCACAGTATTTTAATAATATATAAAAAAAACTTCTTTGTATAAATCATTTTAAAAAAGCATGTCAGCTTTCCATGTCAAGTCAGGTCCATTTATTATACTTGAGACAATAATTATGGGCTGTAATTCAGTTGAAACTCTTCAGCAGACATGTTATGTCTGTGTCATCGTGTTTGTTGACACATGGATGTCTCAGTTAGAGACAATGAAAGAATCCACAGCTTTGCACCTAGACACCTTGTTTGGTCTTTTATCGCAGTTGTATCTTTTTGAAGAGTTAAACCAACATCATCTTGGGTGTAAACTAATGAGAAGCGCTGGTACTTTCAGCATTAATCTATCACCATCACATCTATGTCAATAACAGAGAAACTGTTAACGTAATCCTACTTCTGCACCATTTTAAACAACTTGTTGAGAAGCTAGCTGAGCTGGAATTAGTCATATGGGAAAGTAAATATCATTATATACAAAGGTGGATGGAAAGAGTTATAAGGTATATAAGTGCAGGGTGTTTCGAAACGAATCACTTTCCATTGTGTTTATGGAAGTTATGATTAATTTCCTTTTTCATGACTGATCTCTCCAGAACATGCGCTTACATGCCACTTATTGTACATATGTAGTTGCATGAATTTACTGTCTTCATCTTTACAAAACATAATCATACATCTAATCACCAAGTGTGTGCAGAAAGAAAAGTAGAAGCCCCACCTTGACACACCTGTGTATCACCATGCTAGGTATGTGGCGTTATGATGCACAGGCACGTCCCCTGGATACCATGGATACTCTACATAACTGTGTCGCCACGGCTCAAACAAACAATGAAGAAGCAACAACAGCTGATTTGCATGATCTTGTCAGATTATGAGAAACTTATTAAGGAAGAATACTGTAGGTAATTGGGTTTTACAATGGCATGTTAGACATTCACTGCAAAGATTAGCAGGCTAGCTAACACCGGTAATTTTCAAACTATGGGTTTGTTATGATTAAGAAGGTCAATCACAGATGGAGAAAGTAAGCTGTTTAGTGAGTGTTGAGTGAGAAGGTCTGAATCTGGAGGAATCTTTAGCATTTAAATGGTGAAAATAAAATTACCTATATAAATATAGGTCTGTAATCCAGCTGGTATTAGATTAATCTACCGTTAGAATTACGTTAGCATTGAACTTCTAAGATCAGGGAGGTCAGTGTCTAGAGAGCATCAACATTAGCTGTAACGTCATCAGGAAAAAGTTAAACGCTAGCACTATTTAGCTGCTGAATTTGTTAAGATCAAAAAATACCTGGAGAAAGTTAATTGTTAACACAGCATTCTGGTATTTCCTTCATTCAAGAAGGTCTGGATTGAGTCAGTAAAATCCAGAAAGTTTTTAGCATTAGCATTTTGGTGAGTTGTTTCAATCAAGGAGGTCAGTAAATAGAAAAAGTTATTAGCATTAGCATTCTGGTGAGTTTGTTTCAATTACAGGTCAGCATTAGCATCCTGAGTATATTTCAATCAAGAAGATCAGTAAAAAAATGTAGAGAAAGTTATTAGCATTAGCATCCTGAGTATGTTTTAATCAAAGAGGTCAGTAAAATGTAGAGACGGTTATTAGCATTCTGGTGAGTTTGTTTTAATTATAGGTCAGTGAAGTCTAGAGAAACTTTGTGCTAGCATTCTGGTGAATTGGTTTCAATCAAGAAGGTCAGTAAAATATAGCGAAAATTATTAGCATTAGCATCCCGAGTATATTTCAATCAAAGAGGTCAGTAGATAAATAAAGTTATTAGCATTCTGGTGAGTTTGTTTCATTTAAAGAGGGCAGTAAAATATAACGAAAGTTATTAGCATCCTGAGTATACAGTATTTCAATCAAAGAGGTCAGTGAATAAAGAAAGTTAGTAGCATTAGCATTCTGTTGAGTTTGTTTCAAGGTCAGAAAAAATCTAGAAAGTTTTTGCTTGCATTCTGGTGAACTGATTTCAATCAAGAAGGTCAGTAAAATATAACGAAAGTTATTAGCATTAGCATCCTGAGTATACTTCAATCAAAGAGGTCAGTATCATTCTGGTTTGTTTCAATTAAGGAGGTCATAGACTAGAGAATTTTATTTAGCATTAGGGTTCAACTGGTATTTTCTAGTATGTTTATCAAGGTGAACTGGTGAATTCTGATAACTAAAGTTGTAAACTTTCAAAGAGTACTACAAACCCAGGAGAAATAACTGTATATATTTATAGTTAGTTATGTTTGGAAGCTGGGATGCTAGCTTGAGCTGGTTTATGCTGGTCATGTGCTGGGCCGACCAGCAAAACACCAACTGAAAACAGCATCCCAGCTTCAAAATATACCTAACCAGCATTTGCTCTTTTTTTCAGCAGGGGTAAGTTAACATTCAGATCCAACTGGTACACCTATTCCAATCAAGGATGTCTATAACGTCTGAAAAAAGCTAGTAATTAGCATTAGCAGTCAAACAAGTTTTTTATGATCAAAGGTGTCTGTATTGCCTGGTGAAAACTAATCATTAGCGTTCAACTCATGAATTCTTTCTGAAAGCTGGCCGTTAACATAAATATTCAACTGATAAGCCTTTTCTGATCAAGGAGGTCTATAAATCCAGGCGAAGGATAGCTGTTAACGTTAGCATTTGGCTGCAGTTTGATTTTCCAACTTAAAATTTGGAGCAAAAACTAGTCAAACCACTAAAAGTGTTTCATTTTACATTTCACTTGTTGTTTAAGGAGCTCATGAAGAGGTCATTTGAAGAGAGATGCTTCAATTACACCAGAATTGTGTGTTAAGATAAACAAATACTCAAACAAGATTAACAGAGAAAAAGTCTAACTGTCAACGGTCTTTTGCTGTTAATGACTCCAGGAAAGTCATCCAACTATCTTTCATGAAACATCAGTCAAAACAGATAGGACTGTCTCGCTTGGAAAAGCTACATTGTTCCGCAAACATGCAACATCACGTCGATTGTCTGCTTCATTATTGGACAATGTGACCACACCAGACATGATCAGAAGAAACAGCCACATCAAAAGATAGATTTAACAAAAAAATACACGCACAATCAAACAGAGTCAGAGGGTCCATATGTATGCACACAAAACAAAAGCATTTACATAAGATATGTATAATATAATGGGATTAAGTATTTATTTATGTATTTAATCAAAAATATACTCATTCAAAATAAAGATAATTCTAAAATAAATACATTGTGAGTTTTTGTGTGTAGTAATTGATATATTGTATAATATTGTATAATAATAATTATTATTATTACTTTATTTATTAAAATATTATATTTATATATGTTTGTGTGTGTTTTATAATTTAGTTTTTTTCTTATTAATTAAAAATTAGCTAAATATATGTATATTTATACACACACAGAGAGAGAGAGATTATATATTTTCTTTATATAAATATATAATAATAATAATAATTATATATTATTTTAATAGATTTTTCATTATACTAAAATATTTAATAATTGTATTATATATATATATATATATATATTTACATTTTATATATATATATATATATATAGAGAGAGAGAGAGAGAGAGAGAGAGAATAATAAATCATTTACGATAATGAAAATACAAAAAAGTTAAATTCATCTGGGAAGGAGGCATCATCAGTTACAAAAATAAAAATAATAACCAGCTGACCGCAGAATAAAAAGTAAACTTCTTAAGATTGATTTGACTAGTTCTCATAGTCAATCATGGCCTCACCATATTTATCTTGGTCATTAAAGATTTGCATAAATCATACATAAACCTTCATGACACTATTACGTCAGCATTTAAAGTGATTAAAATGAAAAAACGACTGAGAAAACTGGTTCTTTTCAGCAAAATCTGCTGCAAGTTTCAGCCACAGTGGAGTGTCAGCTGAGAGCCCAGAACACTGGTATCAATAAAACTTGTGCATGTAAAGGGTTTAAGTTACATTTTAATGTGAAACCCTTCACAAAAGAAATCTTTAATTTGCTTTGACACCGGTTGGCAGTCGCCTTGGGTGAGAAAAGAGACTGCGAGTCTCAGAAAATAATTATGTTGAGGAGTGTCTTTGATGATTAAAACCACAAGGAAGGGCACATAACTCAAAACGACACTAAGACTCGTCCAACAGGTTTGGGGTGGCGAGATGAACCGTTGGTTTTTTCGCTTACTCTGCGTTATGTTGACCTTTAAGACGCATGACCTTTGCTGTGTAAACAGAAGCAGTGCTTCCAACACTTAAAACATTATCACATTTAGGGTCAGTGGTCTGGATGTCAGCCGACAGGTGGCAGCGCGAGAGAAAAAAAAAATCACGTTGAGGAATGTTTTAAAATACATTGCGTAAACCCTTACATAAATCTATTATTGATAGTAAACTTATTCAGTGTTTTCATTTGCGCTGAAAAAGCAACTCTGACGCAAGATTTTGTTGTTTTGGTACCCATTTGCCCCTACTGGTATCATCTTACCTACACCAAACCACTGCCCACTGTATCGTCTGAATACTGCAAGGGTTTCATTCAAAGGTCATTCTTTAGTCTGAGGATTAACACTAACGACAAAAAACAAACAGCTTTATACGTGAACGATGACGTATTGTGTGAGATTGAAGTAAGATACGTCAGTGGGAAGAATTTTTCCTCAGACAAAGCTATATTTTTGGTGATTCAGAGCTGAACGTGAGCGTACTGAATACAATTTTACAGGAAAAAGGTACATTTTGTAAATGGCAGGTTGAAAACAATTTGTAATTCGATTTGTTCATATAAAATTATCAAGTAATTATTTAGTAACTTATTATATATTTAATTAATATTTTATTTGAAATAAAAAGGCTGTGGGGGGAGGTGTGTCAGATGCTTCATGGCAAACTGTGCTAGTGGCTAAAATAAAATAAATAAAATAAGTTAAATATTTGTGGTGTAAAGTTTGTCAGATGATCGATGGTAAAGTATGTGTGTTGAAATGCTTCAGATGATTCCCTGCAAGATTTTAGATGAGTAATGATAAACTGTGCCTAAAAGTGACTAAAATAAAATATCTCTGGGTTGAAATGTTTCAGATGATTCACAACAGTGAAGATAAAAAATTAAATACAATAAAATATTTGTGGATTAAAATGTGAGATTTTGGATGATTAATGGTATGTGCCAATGACAAATAAAATAAAATACAATAAATATCTGTGTGGTGAAATAAAAAATAAAATAAAATAATTAAATTAAATTAAATATTTATGGAGTAAATTGTATGGTTTACTAAAAAATTTACAATCAGCAGCAAAATGACTGTTTAATAGGATATGCAAATAGATTTAGTATAATATATGCTCATTTTTATTTCTTAATTTGCATTATTGTATGTTTTCAGTTAGCCTGTATATTTTCAAATTATGCAACTGAACCCTTGACATTCCTAAGATACTTTCCTCTAATGTAAATGTTGTTTCCTTTAATAAGTTTTGCTTATTCTCTTGTAGACGACGCGTAAACCTCTAAAAATGTCGCCTCACTCTCTCCTGACCAACCTGAATCAAAACAAAAGATTCAAATGAGTAAACCCAACAACAACAAAAGGGGGTTTAAAAAGTAATGACTCCGAAGGGAGTGGTGAAGCACGAAAGTGTGTGAGAAGGGAACAAGTGAAGGTGCGGGCCGGAACCTGCACGCCACAGACCGCCGGAGACAGACGCTGGACTCGGTCTGGATGAGGCGAGCTATGCTGGCGGGAGTGGAAAGATAACGCCGAGAACGAGACACTCTGTAGGGCTTTTGAGAAGAGAGCTGCGAATGAGGGCGAGAGAGGAATGACAATGGGAAAAGTGAAAGAAAAAAATAATTATGCACATGGATCATAAAGAACGCGATCCAGAACGTGTGTAATTGCACCTCACCTTTGTACGGTGTGTCTGGGACATATAATCACAGACACACATGACTCGAAAACATTGTAATTGCATGCCTTTGGGCTGGTTAAATGTACTTCTCTAGAATAATGGCGCTTAATGACTGGGAAAAAGTAAAAGTTCACATTGTCGCGGCCAAAAAGCTTGCGTGAGCTTTTTTTTTTTTCCACATTTGAATCATTACCTGAGTCACATTTTCCTTGGAAACTTTTAATTGGAGCTGGATTAAAAGAGCATCCGTTTTATGGTGCAATATGGTGTTGCATCAACATATCATACTAGCACTATGATCGGTGACTAAAGTATAGCTTGCTTTATTGTATTAATTTAGCCTAAATCAGGCTTGTTCCTCAGATCTAATCATCAAGGGTGTGGACTGACATTGATAGTGAACCTGTGGCTTTTAGAGCGCATTCTGAACATACCTAACAGGGCAATAACCTTATCAGATACATACAGCCACGGACCGGTGACTGCACAAGTGAAAGCAGAAAAACTCGCAGGCCTAACTTGTACATATTGACATAAAGAAAATACATGTAAATAATAAAAATTATAATAAATATCTCTTAGGTCTGTTGTAAGAAATATTAAAATAATTATACGCAATATTTAAATAATATACGATAATATATATATATTAAAATAATTATACGAAAATATTACATATTTTTGAATAAATAGAAAATGCCTAAAATAAGCACCTACATTTTTATTTATTGTGTCATTTTATATTTTAAATATGCAAAACAGAATGCACATGCATTAAAATGATTAAAAAAAAAAAAAATCTGTAAATTCAGTATTCAAAATGTAAAAAAGTCTATAAAAGCTGCATGCAATACAGTGCTAGAATTATTGGTAATTTCTTTAATACTTTCAGATGAATTATGGCATGTCACACCAGTGCCTGTATGATTTATATAAAGTGGTGCAGTATAAACTACTGACCTTTTTTTGGCTGCATGTAATGTTAAATGGCTGTTATTGTTAGCAAACGTTCTAAAGTGGTGCTCTTTTGTTATGTCTATCCTAACCCATCAAACCCTAAATTCTGGGGAATTAACCTAGAATTAATGATTATTCATGAAGTCGTGTCGATCAGGTTAGGCGAGCCTCAGGGCTCTGTCCTGGGCCATTTTAGAGACGCGCCCTGGACACACCTGTTTGATGCTTTTCCGATAATCATTAACATAAATAAGCTGAAATAACCACACCCCTCAGTCAAACTGTATAAAAAGACCCTTGGCTCTCCAAAACCATTACGCAGCTGTCAGAGGTGTCCAAACAAAGCGCAAAGGCAACAGGAACGGAAACCATGACTCAGGTTACCCAGTCTTTTTCACGCAAGAGCTTGTCCAGCTCCAGCTCTCGTCCCTTCACCTCGCTCTCTCTCAGCGGTGGATACTCCAAGCGCATCGCTGTAGGTCATGCTCCAAGTGTCTACGCAGGTGCAGGGGGCTCCAACATGCGCGTCTCTTACGCACAGAGTACCAAGAGCGGTTTCGACCTGGCCAGCGCGCTCGGCGGAGGTGACAATGGCTACGGTGTGGCTTTTAACGAGAAGACAACCATGCAGAACCTCAACGACCGTCTGGCGATCTACCTGGAGAAGGTGCGCTCCCTGGAGAAAGCCAACGCGCAGCTGGAGCGCCAGATCCGGGAGTGGTACGAGAAGAGAACCCCTGTCTCCAGAGACTACAGCCACTATTACGTTACCATCGAAGATCTGCGCAAAAAAGTGAGTGGTTTTATATTACACATCTGTAACACTTATTTTTTGGCAAATGGAAAATGTCTAAATGAAAAGTAAACTATACTGACTTTAATACTAAAAAGATTATATTTTATGGACATAAAACAGTAAATTAATAAAACTAAAAATTAAAAAAATGTTGTCTGTATTGGATAATAATATCACCAGGGTTGTTATATATATATATATATAAAATAGAAGTGAAGACTAGAAATTTCATCTTGACTTCCAGCTGACATAAAGCAAGTTTAAGTAATAAAGTAACCAAAACTAATTAAAACTAATAAATAAAATGCAATAATCTAAATAGACATGTTTTAGAAAACATATACAAACTATATAATGGATGCATACAAATATATATGGAAATATATCTAAAAATACAAACAGAGTCTAATTTTTTTTTTATCTGTTTGTCTTCAGATCACTGTTGCCAGCCAGGACAATGCCAGAATCATCCTTCAGATTGACAACGCCAAACTTGCAGCCGAGGACTTCAGAGTCAAGTTAGTACAACAAAAACCTTTACCTGCTAATTACATCAATTAAAACCTCTTTTCATGAAGTTTATATAACTAATATCACATTCTATTCTAGTAATTAGGTAAAAAAAAAACAACACCCCACATTTTAACAATTGAATATTTTCAGATTCCCAACCTAACCATTGTTATTCTTGCTGGCTTCAGGTACGAGAATGAGTTGGTCCTGCGCCAGTCTGTGGAGGCTGATATCGCCGGTCTGAGAAAGGTTCTGGATGAACTCACCATGACTCGCTCAGACCTCGAGATGCAGATTGAGGGTCTGAAGGAGGAGCTGGTCTACCTGAAGAAGAACCATGCAGAGGTGAGATCCAAAACATTTAATAGCCTTCCAGGCATGGCACACCTGGTGCAGTGAAGCAAGATCATTACCATATAATCCACCAAACCAATTATTTTCTCCAATCAAGTGTAATTTTAAAAATTAAAAATTACAAACACTAGTCCTGTAATTAAATGTTACCTGGAGCACTGGAGTTTATTCACATTTACCGCTCCAATAGGAAATTTGTGTGAAAGTTCATGTAAAAATGTCATAACTTTCTCTACAACTAGGGGGAGCTTTATTTGATCGAAACTGCATAGCCGCCCCCCTAATTATTACTCTCCGATCACATTGCTACTAGTTGTAGTTTTTATAAATGTTAAAAAAGATATTTCCTGCTAGCTGCATCTAGAGGGAGCCCTTTTGCAACTATTTTGCAAAATTTTTAATTGATCGAAGATCAAGCACGTCCATCCCCTGCAATATCAATGTACGAAAAGGTGCATAAGCTAACAGCTACTGTTCTGTAGGAACTCGCAGCTCTTCGCGCTCAAATGACCTCCAGCAGCGTAAACGTAGAGGTTGATGCCGCACCTCAGGAAGACCTGGCCCGCATCTTGGAGGAGATCCGACACCAGTATGAGGGAGTCATCGAAAAGAACCGCAGAGATACTGAGTCCTGGTACAAGGGCAAAGTAAGTGTTTTTGATCGTATTCTCAATGGCTAAAACATACACAATCATCCAGATATTGACCTCAAACTTCTATCCATTCAGTTCGATGAACTGAACAAGCAGGTAGCCACCAGACAAGAAGACATCTCAATGTCCCGCAGTGAAGTCAGCGAGCTCAGGAGGATGCTTCAGAGCCTGGAGATCGAACTACAATCACAGCTCAGCTTGGTAAATGTTTGCAATTCAAACTAGCTTTAACATTTCCACAACCACTAGGGGGAGATTTATTTTATCCGACATCCACAGCCACACCCCTAATTATTTTTCTAGGCTCAAGTTTCTAGTAGCTTTAAACAATAATGTTGCAAAAAAGAAAAAGACATTTTACGATAGCTGCCTCTAGAGGCCATCTAAGCAATTTATTACGCACCCTCACCGTTCTTCTATGCTTTATGATTTGACAGAAAGCAGCACTGGAAGGCACACTGGGAGAGACAGATTCACGGTACAGCATCCAGCTCAGCCAGTTGCAGGCCGTTATTAATGGTCTGCAGATGGAGCTTTCTGAGCTGCACATAGACATCGAAAGACAGGGCAACGATTACAAAATGCTCCTGAACATCAAGACCAGACTAGAGGTGGAGATCGCAGAGTACAGGAGACTTCTGGATGGAGAGGCACAGCAGTAAGTTTTTAGCAAATGCACAAATAAACGTCTTTATAAAGATCACAAAAGTTGCACAATATTTATTTATTTATTTTCTTGTTACAGGAGACAGACAATCAAAGTCGTAGAGATTGTAGCTCCTCCTCCTCCTCCCAAGCGTGAGTGTTTTTAAAGTGTTCTTTATTTGGGATGTTATTTTTTTATTATACTTATAATAATTAAAATTATTTACTATTATAAAATACTACATGAATCAATTTAAATTTAAATACAATTAAAATGTTGATATTTAGTTGCATTTAGGTAGCTTTAACTAAATTTTTCTTTCTTTTTCCTTTCCAGCCGAACCTGTGGTGACCAAGCGTGTTCGCACAGTAATCGAAGAGGTGGTTGATGGAAAGGTCGTTTCTCGAACAGAGGACGTTGACGTCGAGGTCTTGAAGAAGTAAAAAACGACAGCAATGAGATCCATAAAGCCAGCATAAATTTTTTTAGCCTCAGTATGGCTGATTAAATTATCCCTGTGCAACATGCCATGTGAAATGCCAAGAAAAAAATAAAAAGACAAGCTGCGAAATTGAATGTGTTGGTTCTTTCATTTCTATATGAGTAGCAGGTTGATATTTATCAAAAACAACACTGAAAATAGAAGTTTGAGCTGTATTATATTTGATTTGACGTGTGTCACAAGCGCCAAAAGACGAATCAGCTTAATTGAGCACAATTTCAAAAGGTACGCCAGTAAGAAACAAAACAGTCTATACAAAAGACGTACTCGCTCTCTCACAAACATACAAACACACAAACACAACTGGGAGATATACAAACATGACATACAATTTCCTGTGTACTTTTCTGACATCTTAAAAACACACTAAAGATATTGATAACCACCATTAATAAAAATAACCACCATTATCTTTTCAGAACACTTTTAATATATAACATTGTATTTACAAGTATTTCACATTTGACACTATGTAGTTAAGAGCCCCCACCCATCCCAACCCCCCACAGGTGTCCGTATCTGACAAAATGTTCAACATAAATAATTCAACGGCATATTTTTCCCATCACACAATTACAGTATAAATTCTACAGTAGCACAGCTGACTACCACAGTCAGTTGCAAAGTGCTGTCCTTTTTTCAGTCGTTTTTTTTTTTTTGTTAAATACAAAAATACCACCACTTCCGACGCAACGCCGGTAGTAAATTTCTAGCTGCTGCGCTATAGCGACGTACACTGAAGCAAAATCGGCTCACATTCAAAACGGTGGGCGGGATTGGTCCTTAATTCCAAATCGTTTGCGCAATGGCACCGCTAAACATTTTATTGGGGGTATTGTTCAGAAAAAACATTCGCAAACAATTACGATGGTCCGGAGTGTTATTTTAAAAACATTTTGCTCTATAAGTCTTGCGTATCTTTTCTCTTCAGAATGCTGAAAATTATCACTGAAAACTAAAAACGCATTAAATATATTGATAGTTACATTTTGCCATTGCAAAAATCTGTAATTGTGAATATGTGGTGATCTTTACGCTAACCAGAAAGAACGCTAGACTAAATCATACATTAAACATTTAATTTGTGTCCATACTTACCAATTGAGTATCTAGTTTCCGCCAATGAAGCTGATGTGAAATTCACAGCTTTAATTTCTAAATAAAATGCTTCAAAGGTCCGGCAAACATGGATCAGAAAGAACAGCTGCCTGATGCATATTTAACGATACAAACGCCAGCCGTTACGTACTACACGTAGCCTTGCAATAAATAGCAATTAGCCAAAGCGACACACCAATCGGTTTTAGAGGCAAACAGCTGTGAAATTTGGCAGCAAGAAACGTCTTTACCATGGCTCATTTTCAGCGCAGCTGGTGGCCTGTTAATTTCGCTAAATTTTGAGAGAACTGTAAAGTTACCATGGAAACTTTATCAAGCAACAAAAGTCTAAGTAAAGAAACGAAAAAAAAATCTTCAAAGGGCCTGGGTAAAAACAAATTAATTGTGTATCGTTAAAAGATTTTTACGTTAAAAGGTTAAAAGGTTTATTATTCAACGATAAAAAAAAAAAAAAAAGTGAAAAAAAATGTGTTAACGATTTTAACTTATGTTTTAAACCTAAACATCAAAACAATTACAGTCACAGTCGGGAAAAGGGAAGAGAATGGGCTGAGCACCTGTTGCTTTCAAGTTCACTGCTAAAAATCCCCCAAAACAAATAAATAGAACATAAAACGTGCTGTCGTTTGTTGCAAGAGATAATTCTGACATGGACTGTGGCTCATTTCAGCTTTTGGCACAAAAGCAAAAGCAAATTTCTTTCTCTAACCCAAATAATTAACATTATTAACAGTACCTACTCATCAGTAACCTGATACTTTTAGTTTAGGTTTTTTTTTTTTTTTTTTTCAAAAAATTCCCTTAAGTCATTGTTTGTCGCTGTAAAGTGCAATAGTGCATTTTCGTCTGTATTCTAGCTTGCAGGCGGTCATGTCCGCTGTCTGTCAGCAGGAGGCGACAGCGAGGTGAGCGCAGATCTCACTGGCAGTAGTTGTAAATCACAGAAGAACCTCTGAAACATTGAAAGACGGCATTCATTCTTCCTTTTCGACCGGAGGCTCTGTCTCGCATGGCTTTACGATCTCCTCAATGTAAACTTTCAAAATCGCTTCGCAGACAAAACGGTACTGGCTCTGAAAACAAACAAAATGGATATCAAGCGTTTAATGAATAAACTAAACCAAACCGTATTTATGCACAAACAAAATAAAATTTGATTTGAAACCTGTTTTAAGTCCGGATTAACCAAAACTTTCAGTTTGTAGTGTCGAATCTTATGTATTTTGAGATAATTAATAGTTTTTTATAGCAAGTTAACCAAGCTCATGGTTCATAGTAGAACTCTAAAATTCGCAGAATAAATATTTTTTTCCCCTTGTATATTAATATTGTTTCCACAAAACAATTTAGAGCATGGAATCTTAGATATTTATCAACTTTAATTAAACTAAATTGTTTCTGCAGCTCATGATTGCTTTGGGGGGAAAAGATTGTGACGTAACTGTAGAGGATCAATTCAACGTAAATTCAATTAATTGGTTTGACTACATTTTTAGAGAGTCGTCTGTATTAATCCACTGCCGTTTTCAGAAATTGCTTTTTGCGATAAATGCTCATCTACATACTGATGTGGATGAGAATACTCACTGGAGTCTGGATCATCATGGCACGCTGGTCTCTCATGGTTCTGACGATGTCTAAAGGATAAACTGACTGACCACTTTCTATCAAACACATCGCTGTTTCCATGGTGATTAGCACCCCGGTGCGACCAATCCCAGCGCTGGAAAAAAAAAGGGGTGGAGGTAATAAACTTTTTGCTCACCGTTATGGTGTTTTTTTAGCTTATGAGATGTTGATTGTGGATACTATCGGGACAGTTTTTTTTTATGCCTGACCTGCAATGAACCACTACAGGTTCTGACGCATCCATTCTTTTGCTGCGTACTTGACTGACAAAGTTCAAAAAGTCTGAGGAATCATCTGGAACGCCGTGATCAGGCCACGCCAAGTACTGCATCTGACAAATCTGCCTTTCTTCTTTACTCTGAACAAAAATCCAAACCCATATTAGAACAGAAATCTATTTGCACTAAAACTAAAAACATTTAAAGAGATACGTCACCTCCAAGTGTGTAAGCGTCAAATCTCTGAGCAGGTACGCCGAGTTCCCTTCCTCTGACACACACGTAACCTGAAAGCTTCCATAGGTGCCACTGGCCGAAACGTTTGGCCAGTATTGATGACATTTCACCTGGAAGAGAAGATACATCTTCTGATAGAATTCAGAACACAACCATGGGGAGGACAAAAGTAACAAAATAGCATTCTGGTATCATTAAACTTCCATAAAGTGATGTTATATGAAGCGTAAATATTAAAAGACAAGTAGGCAGGACTTGATTTATCTGTCAGGATTTGACTTTGGAACACACCAAGCCAAAACTGCTCATTGGTTAATATTTAAGCCTCGCCCTCAAGGCTGTGGTTATATTAGCAGAAAAAAAAAGCAGTTCACTCATTTTTACACTTTAATTATAGAAACAATAAGATCAGACTATTAAAAGACAATTAAGGATAATAAAAAATCATTAAGCATGCAATCAATGACCAAGGGAGTCATTTATTTGTAACTTATTCAATTAATTCATGACATTTTACGGTTTACTATATGTATTAAATGGGATATTATTCATGTTCACTTATTAGAGTTCATTTAAAAATTATTTAGCAAATAATTTTATTTTTTTCTATTATTTTTTATTTTTATTCTTTTATCTTTCTATTCATTTTCTATTTCTATTCATTTTATTAAACATATATACACATACATATACATTCAGTCAAAAGTACAAAGGCAGAGCTTTGATATACAACAATGAATTAGTCAAAACTGTCTTCTTCTACATTCCCACCTCAAAACCTTTTAAAACTACATTAAAATGACACAAAAACTAAATTATAAAAAAAAAAAAATTATTAAAAAATGATAATATTGGGCACCACCTCTAAAACTGCAACTCTTATCAGCCAGTCAGATTCAAGGACCAGAAAGAACTGTTGTATGAATATACTTTTAAGAAATATCTTCATACCCTGCCACGTTCGACTTGTGTCGTGAGCATGACCACTAGAGCGGCGCTCTGTTCCCACACCATCTGCCAGAAGTCGGAGCAGGTCCCAGGAAGAGGCCCTTGGCAGGCGATATACCGCTTTACTTCCCCTTTACCTGGGACTTCCATCTGAATACACACATATATATTCAGTTTTCCAAGAACAAAACGTTGACAGAATAACTTTTAAATAACCATAATTAAATGATGAATGCTTACATTAATGAAATTTGCATTGATGTAATCGTCAGTGCCCTTCAACACAACTCGAGTGGTGTCATCTGTGTCACAAAATAAAGCGGTATGAGCGTCCAGACAATCACGAAATCATCTCTGAGTGCGACACAAACACAAGCTGTGTGTACTCACATGGAGAAATGTCCCGATAGCGGTTTTTGGAGACGTTTTGCGGCAATCTGGCACATGACATGGACATCCCAGGACGCTTCCTGTAGAGTTGCTGTAGAAGAAAAACAGTAAATGTAAAAAAGCAAAACAAAATGTAATTTCTGCCTAAGATTTCAGCAAAAACAACATGACTTTTCACTGTGTTACTGTGCAATACTGGCAGTTTCATTTTAGAGGTCATGACAATAAAAAAAGCAAGCTCAGCAAACAGGAAGTAATTGAGACAGCCTGAAAGAGCGACAGGAAATTATGTAACTACAATGCAATGCACCCAGTGCAATGCGGGATTTCTAGATGTAGACGGCAAACAAACGAAAATCAAAATCAAAAGGATATGTGATACACACACACTTTGCAATATATTTATATTTATTTACAACACATGTTGCAATCTTAAACATAAGAGCAGCAATGTAATTTATTTATCATTTCTTATATTGATGACATTTTGTATTAAACAAAATCAATTGCTTTGACTATTAAAACATTTATTTGTTTTATTAACAAAATAGAGATATAACATTACACATATACTGTAACATACAAATATAACATTATAATAAATACATAATATTTATATATATTTATTTATAACTGTTAATATTGTCCAATATTTCTTAAAACATAATTCAATAAATACATTTGATATCTTATTATTGGATCTGCATTGCCTAATTAAATATATATATTTTTTATAAATATTAAAATATATATATTCTTTATTTAGAATATATGTAGCAAACAATCTGACACATAAGACCAGCAATGTAAGTGTTTATTTGTAATTTAATATACACAAACAAAAAAGTTGATTAATTTAGAGATAATATATGAAAATATTATTAATTAAAACTTTTAGAAACATGTTCACAATTTCAGTTTCTAACATTCCTTAAAATATTATTTGTTAAATTCTTAAAATGAATTACATACAAACATTAAAAATCTAAACATAACATATTATGACACAAATGATTATATTCATGTGTTGTGTAACTTACATCAAACTGTGTAGGCACGGTGCCGCTGGACAGGCCGTCTCTCAGCAGCTGTATGGAGGATCTCAAACTATCGGCCTCTGAGTGAATCAGACCGGACGTCTCTGGAATATACTGGAAATCTGGCTCCAGATCCAGCTTCTCCTGCTCCTCGTCCACGTCATAGATGGCTGAGGGAAAGGAAGTAAAGAAACTGAGTGTATTTTAGATTTCACATATTTTTTACACTACCAAGATTCATATTTAGTGCCTGTCCAGACGGATCATACCATTGGGCCTGACGAGCAGGATGAGCTCTCCTGATTGGTCCTCGCAGCTGGCCTTGATTAGCATAACCACGTCATCGTGAGTGTGCTCTGAGATATCACGACCGTTAATCAGCACCACCTGATCACCCTCATTGAGGCGCGGCATACACATATCAGCCTGACAGAGGTCAAAGGTTAAACAGATGATAGGTGAGGGCCATATACATCACAACGAGAAATTTAATCTAGTCTGTTTAAATTTCAGTATTCCTGTCTGAGGGAATGAAATGGAGATTGAATCATGAGACTGAGCTGCTGTTTCTGAAGCACCTCGTGACTTTAAGGAGACTCGTGTCACCTGACACGAGTTTTATCACCTGATAAAAACACAACATCTGATCTCTGAGAGATGCATGAACTCACCGGAGTTCCTGGAGCCACACGCGACACTATGATGGGCATCCTCTGATCAGCGCCACCCTGTGGATAAAGAGGCAGAAATTAATGGACACAAAAAAATTAAAGAAATAAATACATTTTGGTAACAAAAAAAAAAAAAAAAGAAGAAACAAAATATTAGAAATGATACACATTTATATATAAATAGAAAATAGAGAGAGAGAGAGAGAGAAATTTATATATTTAAATCTTTTTTAAAAATATAATAAAATAAATATTGTGGTTATGAGCATTTTAATGAAAAATGTAATAAAAGAATGAATTTGAAATCTGAAGGTATAACATTTTTAATAATCTAATTTAAGACTGAAAGCATTATATCTTTTATCATTTATATATATATATATATATATATATATATATATTTTTTTTTTTTTTTAGTTTAATAAATATACAGTACGGTATATTTAGAATATTATAATTAAAAAAATACCAATATGAAATACTGTTATTTATTTTTTGTGCAATTGTAATTATTATATATGATGTTATATATATTACATATAATAAATGTGTTTTTTTAATGATTCATGATATTCGTTTTTAGCTTCCAAAACGTGCATTTGTAGTTGAACAACCAAAAAAATACAACATAAACGCACCTTAACGTTAAATCCGAATCGTCCGTTCTCATCCGGCTTCATTTTAATCAGAACAAGATTATCATGAGGCACGGCTCCATTCTGTGGGAAAAAACAAATATGAATCAAACACATGTAGCGTTTATATTTGTAGTAAAGTCAAATTATAAATGAGAGATTAGTGCGTGTATGTCTGTGAGAGTGTTTTCCTGACCATGCTCTTTCCTGACGCCGCAGGTACGTTGTAGAGTTCGCCGAGGTGCTCGTCCAGCTCGTGCTGGGACTGAGATCTACCGTTTTGGGTCAGAGGCTCTCTTCTGGACTGTTTTGGGGGCAGAGCCGGTGGCTGCTCGTCTGTCGTCACATCAGGAGACCTGGAGAACATGCGCGCAAAAATCTATTCATGAATACATTACTTATAGCATCTATAAGACGATGTAGCTTTAAGGTCAGAGCCAGTAAATGCAAGACACAGCAAATAAATACATAAATTAGATGTTAATAAATAAAGTCTGGAAAACAGTCTAGGCAAGATTTGTATGAAGGAGTATGTGTGTAAGTGATTAGCGCCATCTAGCCCATTTTTAGAGACACTACTACTATCTCACCACTATAAAGAAACAGTTTTTATGCCTTTAATACAAATTTTCAAGGATGCACCCACTGAATACTGTTTTTAAATTTAGATGTAACAAAGAATAGCCTATTAAAAAATCAGTTTTATAAATAAATGTAAAAAGATCCAAAAACAAAATTCTGTATGCAAAAATGACAATTATGAAAATGTTATTAAAAGATGTATTTGTATATGTGCTATTTAAATATTCTTAAGCTGAACAAATTGAAAAAACACTAAACTTAAATCAATAGATTTATGTAAGGTATTACAAAATTATTATTGTATAGTATGTATTATTGGTAACTACTCAATTTGAAAGTATAATAGTTACAATTATTAAGCTGGGCTCTCTGTTATATAAAAATGCTTTAAAAGAGTTAAATCTGGAACTTTCCACTATGTGATAAAACTATGAAAATAATGATGAAACATTGGCAATAAATTGATTAATCATAATATTCTTAAGTTAGCGTAATGTAATAGTTTCTCCAAACATGTTTTTACAAATAAAAAAAATTAAACAAAAAAATAAATTAATTAAATCATAGTGCAGCAAAAACTAAAATCAATAATAAAATGAACAACAAAAAATAAAAGTTAGCATCAATAGCAATTTTTTACTCTTACATTGTAAAAAAATGTAAGTCCATAATATAAAAAAATGTTTACCTAATTGCTTTTTTGTGCATATTGCATATTCATGTTTTTTTTTGTTTTACAGTTTTTAGCACTATATATAAATAAACAAATATCCAAAATTAAATATCCAATACTGACTGATAAATAAGAAAATTCTACTAATTATTTTTATTTACCTTAATTTTATACATTTTTTTATTTTTTATTATTATTATTTTTTTGCATTTATTAATTTTGTTTTTTTTGCATAACTCAGACCTCTCACACATCTTTTCACTTGTGAATTTTTCATAACTTTCATAAATTTTCCAGTTGTGCGTGATTTCCAAACCCCATACAAACAGAAATTTCTAGCGGATCGGATATTTTAGAGTCAAGCGTAACTAGACAACTTTGATTTGCAGTTTTTTTCCAAGCCCAACCCCCCCCCCAAAATACTTAATTTAAACTTTTAATTTAAACTATTAAAATTCCCTGATCCCTATAAAAGTTTTTTTCTGTAACCGTGGGAACTTTGTCTGTAAGCGAGGATAAACTGAAGATCCTTTCAAAGATCATGTGTAAGATGATCCGATTCCCCCATTTCCAGACTTTTCATAAAGCAGCGTATCCTAGGCAACAAGGATGATTTATGTTCTGTAAGTAAGTAGCAGGAGGCATGAGCAGTGCTGTATATCTGCTGGGTGTTTAGCGAAGATTTCCAACAATTCATCAAAGCTATGCATATTTGCATAGCAGGCGAAGAGTATTAAGACCAGGGACTGTTGCTCAGAGAGAAGCCATGTCTGCGGACACACACACACACACACACACACACACACACAGGGTCTCATTATGAATGCACAGATTTCAAGCATGAAAGCCCCTCTGCTCTGCAGTCTACAGACCGCGCTCAGCGCCCCGGCCTCCAGGACATTTACATAATAAAAACAAACGAGGCAAAAAAAATTCGCTGTTAGAGCGAAGACCAGGATTGTTTGGACTGTCAGGCTGAAGGGAGAGATATCCGATTCGTCTTTTGTGTTGTTTAACTGTGGGTTGTGACAATTGAATGTGCCGAGTCGAAAACGCTGAATGGCGTAAAACTGTTCGCATTAACCAGTTGAAATGAATGAAGGTTAGCGTACAGTTCGCCTGATCCGCTTAACATACAAATTTAGACTTACTGCAACATTGTTTTTGCAGATATTTCTTTTTAATGTTAGACAACTAATTGCTTTAGCTAATAAAAACTAATAACTAAAATAATCTGATCGAATCAATTAGCTGGGTCTTATACTGTAACTTTTATGTGTTCAACTTTTTTTTGGAAACAATGAGCCTAAAACAATACACGCAAAAACATAAGAACGGTTTACGAATTATTAACTAAACTACAAGACTACAAAAACGAGGTTAACATAAAAAAAAAAAAAAAAAAAAAAATATATATATATATATATATATATATATATATATAAACAATACATTTTACCATTGCCTAATCGTACATTTTTTTTTGCACAAACTACAAATACGCATTAAATTGAATGTGATAGTTTGTGGAAACTTTTTTTAAATTCATGTTTAACTAAACCATATTACTGCAATTAATACAAAACTGGCATTACATTTTACTATTATATCTTTTACCATTATATTTGAAATCTAAAATCATGCAAACTATAAATTTACATGTGAAAGTGCACTTTTATTTTCAATAAAAAATGAAAAAAAAAAAAAAAACGATTGTACCGCAAATAAATAAAAATTAATAATGCAAACTGCCAATAAATTTGAATGTGGATTATTTGTAAAAATCTAACTTTAAAATATAAGTAAATATGTTTTTTTACTATAAACTTACATAAATTAAATGCAGTAGTTTGTGCAAACACATTTTATGAATGATTAACTAAACTAAAAGTAACCAAAAATTTTACTAAAGATTAAATGTAGCGATCTTACACAAACGTTTGCGCGTACAAACATGTTACAGGACGATTAAATAAAAAAAGGACGATCAAATAAAAAAATATACTAATGACAGTTTATATTACTGATAAACTGAAACATTCTTATGAATAAGCTATAAACTTACAAATAAATTTTGAAAGCGTCAGTTTTGCGCAAAAATGCATATATGAACTAAACTAAAGGGCTCCAATAACTAGGTATCGCAAATACAAAAAAAAGTAATAATGCAAACTGTCAATAAATGTCACTATTGATTTGTTAAAACATTCTTACACTAACCTATTAACGTACACATTCATTTGAATAAAATAGTTTGCGCAAACAAACAATTTTTACAAATGATTAACTAAACTACAGGACTTCACTTGATGTAACACTTTGCGCAATGTTTGTGTGTGAAAAAAAAAAAAAGTAACGAAAACCATTAAAGGTCCGTTCACACAAAGAACAAAAACTATAAAGATAATGATAGTGATTACAATATTTGCGTCTACAGCCTGCTGCTTTAAATTCTCAAGTGTGTGATAGCAGGATTGATTCTGATTGGTTGTCAATAACTCTCTCGTTCATCAGCTGGAAAAAATCGTTCTGAAAATGATTCCCAACGATATCGTTTGTCTGTCCTTTATCGTTATAGTTGTGGTGTAGACACTGCTATTCTTTAACATTGAGAACGATTTTTAGAACTATATCTTTATTGCTATCTTTAACGTTATCGTGCTTGGACTTTGGTTTCTTCTGATTATTTTCATGCTAAATTTTGTTCAGGTTATTCCTGCTTACATCTACTGAATTTTGAACAGAACCGTGATTCGTCTATCACCACATTTCACCTTACAAGCATTTTTTTTCTTTCATAATCAGGTCAAAAAAACAAAAACAGAAGAAAAGATAAGATTCTTTAAAACTCTAATCTTTATGTAGAACATGAAAACTCCACATCAAAGTGCTTTTGACACACACAATGAATCGAAAGTGAGCTGGAAAGCCTAGATCTGGAAATTCTGACATTGCGAAATGAGACGGCACAATCTGAGAAAGGAAATGTGTGGTGGCAGATTATTCCAATGGAAAATGGTGCTGGGTTCATCTGTGTGAATTCAACCAGCCGTGCCACCGTAACACATTGAACTGTGCCCACCACAAAGCCGAAAGCAATTTCCCCTTCTTTAAACGCTCACCGATTCTCAGGCTGAAATGTGTGTGAAAACAGTGTCGAACCACGAGCGTGTCATTTCGTCAGAGGTGTGTGGTCACACGATATTAAACCTCAGGTTGCCAGTGAGAGTGCGCATCTACTGTGTGGTGCTAAAATAAGAACAACATTTGCAGCGGAAACTTTGATGACTCAAAGTGTGTCAGTCCAGCCCTTGTGTGCTGAAAACGCATCGCTGGGCAGATCAGAATCTAGAATCCTGATTACAAATATTAAAATGATTCAACTGCACATGGCAGGATGATAGGGGTGAGAGATGAGTGAGCTATTGTATTGTAGTAGAGTTTTCATACGCAACTCACAGGCAAATGTAATACAATGTGGATGTTTTAGCACCATAACATTTTGCCTAGTAGCTGCACTGGAGGGGTGGGATAGGGTGGGCGGGGGTTCATGTGACTTAATGGTGATAGGCATTGTGTTTGAGCCTATTGTGACAAGTTAACCACTAAGGCCAAAAAACCAAATGTCTTAGGTTGATTTAAAAAAAAAAAAGTTTTAAAAAACATTAAAGGGGATGACCGTTTGTGATAAAAAGATGTTATAGATAAACATTTGTATTGTATGCATCAACTATAATATATATATATATATATATATATATATATATATAAATAAATGTAAAAAAACATATAATTATATGTTCATACATAATTTATAAAAATATACATATAATTTAAATACTAAAGATTATATATATATATATATATAGTTAAATATTATATATATATATATATATATTGTTTTGTTTTTTTAACAAATATTTTAAAAAGTTATGGCTGGAATTACTAAACCACTGAAAATTAATTACATACAATTACATTGTAACATCTATATTTTAAAGCTTTTCTGCATGAAATGTCATCTGCAATTCTGTATAATATATACACACACACACATACATACATATATACACACAATATATATATATATATATATATATATAACAAACATATATATATATTTTTTTTTTTTTGTTTAACAACCATCCATTTGACACTGTACCAAAAATACTGGAGATAAAATGAAATCAACCTTAATTAATGGATAAATTAATCCTAGGAATATTCAGTATTTTAAAAAATACTTCAAATATAGCAATTATTATCATTATTGCATACCGAATTGTGATTGTGAGTTACTGAGTAGAATAAAGGTTTGTGACCATGCGCACAGTGTCACTCGTATTGACACAAAGTTCAAAACTCACGGTGTGGAGTCCAGGCTGATGCTGTTGGCCTGCGTGGAGGACGCAGACTTGTGATTGGTGAACGTCTGACATGGCGAGTCATCGATCACGTGATCAACTAGGTGACCAATGGAGGAAGGCCTGACCCGCGCCCCGTCTGTGGTGAACACCGAGTTACTGCTGAGCAAAGAAAGAAATGAAAATAAATGGAGCGCTAATCCACAGACCGGATGAACTTGCGTTATGTGTATTAGTTTGTGAGTATGTGTTAACTCACTGATCCGGCGAGTCTGGTGGAGAACGGTTCGGCAGACTCTGAGTCTCCAGCCGGTCGTCCGAGAGGGAGTTCCTGCTGACGGTTTCCCAGTCCAAACCGCTCATCAGTCTTCTGACCAGAGGCTTGCTCGGCGACCTGGAAACACATTTGATTTACAACAGATTCGTCAAACAGATCCACACCAAACTCTGTAGTTTTATTTCTAATGTCAAATTTGCTACAATTTGTAAAAGTTGGAATCACCACTGTGGCCTTTACATAAACCAACATGGCACCTTTAACGTTACGCAAAGATTAGAATTACAATCGGTAATCTTTATTAACTTTATTACAATTTATTTGGCAGCAAATGTGTCACAGAAAGACTTAAGAAACAATCACTCTTTCCTGTTTGGTTCATACACATGCCACTCTTTTTATCAAAAGTCTTAATTATTGTAAACAATATTGCGAAAAGCCCAACTATTTCAAATTTAACGTTATTTGCAATATGTAAATGAACAAGGTTTATTTCACACATTTTGAAGGCATTTTTTTTGACACAAACAAACAAAGTCTTTTCTGTTACAATGTTTATTACAACTGTAAACCTAAAACGTTGTATAACAAAGTACCCAACACAAACATTTCAAATTCAAGCTTAATTTTTGCGAACAAAGTAAGCATTACAACAACACTAGCTCACAAACAAACTTTTTTTTTCTTTGTTACATCTAAAAACTATACATAAAATATCACAACTGTTTTTTGTTTTTGTTTTATATCTGAATGTTATTTTACAAAGAAATTGCTCTTTTCTAGTACTCTAAGCTACTCTTTACTTTATTATTGCTGTTCTTCCTGTAAACTGATAAAATAAATGTTAATGTATTTATCGTAATATATATATATATATATATATATATATATATATATATATATATAAAATGTAACATGTAAAATAAAACTTTCTTGTCTCCAATTTTGTTTAGTTTTTTTTTCTAAGGTAAACAGAAACACCTTACTGGATTTAGTACACTATAACTATCATAAAAATGGCTACATATTAAGTCATTTTGCGATTTTGTTTTAGCATTTACATAAATCATGAAACCTTTCACACGTAAAAAACAAACAAACAAACAAAAAACATCAACAATAGTTAGCATTACATTAAAACTAGTTTACAAACACTTATGTATATTCCTAAAAAACACAAATATCAAACTGTTTTCGTAAAAAAATATTTCACTAGTTTACAAATAAGTTTCTAGGCTCTTTTCTGTTACACTAAGCCACTCATTAAAAAAAACATACTAGATTATTGTAGTTGCACTACACAAACACTAGTTTATCATTAAAAAAATTCTAGTTTCATGATGGATGCTACTTCTGAAAACTTTCAGTTAACTGCACAGAAACAGTATCATTATTAAAAAAATAGCAAGCGATACACTATCACAAGTTTACTCTTTCCTGTCGCGATGTTCGTACACATGCCGCCCTTAAAAACCACAAAAATCTACCTTTGAAATATTCCTCAAAAACATAGCGTCGAACTTTACGCAATTATCTTCACAGAGAAAAAGTCAGCGTACTCGAAAAGAAATACCTCCTAGTAGTATGATGGACCATAAACCGAAGTTTAACTTTCAGCCTCAGCATCTTGGAAGCGAGTGTGTTTTCACAAACATGTGCACGCCCTTCACAGCCGTGCGCTACACAGCCCTGCTTACACTTCCTGTGTTTGGGTGTCATTCTGAGAATATCTGACCACACAATGACACACACACACACACACAGACACCTAACACCACAGGGATCGAGATGGGCGAGAGCCCTCCCACAATGCAACACACCCAAACACGTACACGCATAGATCTGTACATACTGTTAAATATAACAGATATAACCATGACAAATAGCCACGTCACTGTCTATAGCGTGGTGAACCAGGTACAAATAGTACAAATATACTTTTGTTACTTCAAGTAAACTTCAGGTTTTTGTAGCTACACACATGTAACAACAAGTACAGATATGTAACAGGACTAACAGCACTTTTTGGTAAAGAAAGTGTTACCCTTTATGGTAACACTTTATTTTAAGGTGTCCATTATACAGAGTAATTACCTAGTATGTACTTAGTAGTAGCTGTTGTACCTACTTAAAACAAAATGTACTTACCATGTAAGTTATGGAACAGTTTGTCCTTACAGTTTGTAATTATATAACTGTAATAACTGCTGCTGTTACACACTTGTTACACAGCTACTTATGTAACCAAAAGATTGTAACATGTGTTGCAGACTTTATACAACTTGATTATAAATTCAAGTACACAGGCATAAGTTACTTAAAATAAAGTGTATCAAGATTGTACTTAAGTGTAAATAGCTGTGTAACAGACTTGGTTTGTAACATGTGTAACAGTAGCTGCCTCTAACATCTACATAATAACAGGTAACATGTAACAGGCTAATAACAGCCTGTTACAGGTTACATAACTAAGTTATGTAACATGTAACAGGTTACATAACTTAGATAAGTACATTTTATTTCATGGAAGTACAATGGCTACTACTAAGTACCTAATTAGGTAATAACTATGTATTATAACACCTTAAAATAAATTGTTACCCACTTTAAATTAAGTAGACAATTCCTATAGATTTACTCTGATGTTACTCAGCAGCTGCCAGTAAGTTAGGCTTTACATATAAACTGTGGTT
The DNA here is from genome assembly GCA_032359435.1 of Enteromius unitaeniatus. Lineage (NCBI taxonomy): Eukaryota > Metazoa > Chordata > Actinopteri > Cypriniformes > Cyprinidae > Enteromius > Enteromius unitaeniatus. The sequence continues at coordinate 630,635 of JAUMHI010000029.1, forward strand.
GGTGTCCAGGATGTTACACTTTATATTAAGTGGACAGTTCCTGAGGAGTTACAATCCAAGTACACTGGTATTACAATGGTGCACCCTCCTGCTTTATATATCCCTAAACCTAGCCACCTCCACCCCCTGGATCAAGTTGTTCCAATTACTCGTATACATACTGTTGCTACAACAAGTAGTTATAATTCATGTTACATGAGTACTTAGTGAAGTGAAAAAAGTGTTTTTACCAATATCCTGTTACACATTTGTACTTACACACACCATTCTAAGGGAGTGTGTTTAGTTACAGAAATACTATGTACCAGAGTGTGCTTACACTGTACACATCTAGTTACTATGTACCATGTGCACAGGTATTAGAAAAACAAACAAACAAAAAAACTAAACACTAAAAAAGCCTATATGTTGAAAACTGGGTAATTAAAAAAAACTACTTAAAGTTAAAATGCAAAAATAAAAAATGCAAAAAACATTCTAATAATACAGCTGTAAACACAAATAAACACAAAGGTTTAGTATTAATACCGGATAGCCGAAGCGTTACATAACGCATATTGTTTACACAGAGTTCCCCCGCTTATTGGTTTATTTGCTTATTAAAAAAAAAGTGTTACCTTGCAAAAACTCTGTTTTTGTTGCCTCTTTCCTTTCCATACTGTACAGACTGCGCCTCTGTCCTCCCACTGCAAAAAAAAATCAAGCACATAGTGTCACTGCCGGCTCTCAAAACACAATCATGAGAGATAACTGATGACTTCCAGTCGTGACCATAAAATTGCTAATAGCAGGTGATATAGCTTAAAAAATATATATTTTTGATAAAGTCAGGAAAGTATGTTTTTTTGCATGAAAGTTATTTTGCATTTTATTTACTTAACATAATATACTTACTAAGAATACTTTATTTAGTTTACTTAACATACTCACTTTACTTAATATACTCACTTGACACTGAAAATCCTACACCTAATATGATGTTTCTGGTCAAAAATTAATAGGAATTGCTCAAGCTAAGCTATAATATTATCAAAACTAAACTTGTCCTTTGTCAATGTGCACTTAAAAATAGCTCAGACGCCTATGATGACTCATTTGCAAAAAAGAAATACAAAACTGTGTGAAAGAAAACAAGCTGATAAAAATACTGAACCCAATATTTGGTATTTGGCATAACAAGAAATTATTTATATATAAATGCAATTATTGGTAGGCTGGTCACTTTTGAGTGGAAACATTACTAGTGTAACAAATGCCTGTACAAAGCTAGTGTTTAAGCTAGTTTTTGTGATGACATTAACATTTCTAGAAAGAAGCAACTTTGACCAGAAGGCAACACAAGGGTTAAGGTATCTACATGTATGTACCAAGTTAACCAAACAAACCAATACTGACATTCTTAAGGTACGTTCACACCAGATGCGAATTGCGCTCACTTCATTTGAGTGTGAAATACGCTTCATTTGCGTGTACAATAGACATTTGCGTGTGCAATACAGAATTGCAGATGACATTTCATGCAGAAAAGCTTTAAAATATAGATGTTACAATGTAAATTTATGTAATTAATTTTCAGTGGTTTAGTAATTCCAGCCATAACTTTTTAATAGACAATAGAATTCGTATCATGAGAGGGTCTTCTGACAGGTGGCTTCAGTCTCTGCATTGGTGGAGGTGAAAACCGCAAAAATTTCTAAATATTGCTGTTATTGTGCCATGAAATGCAGTTTTAAGAGTATTTCAGGTGAGCATGTAGTGGTTTAAAACACAAATCTGTGGTATCTTAAAAAAGAGGTATCTGTGGTATCTTAAAAAAGAGGTATCTGTGGTATCTTTTATGAAGAAAAGAAACATTAATGACTTATAATTCATGGCTGAACTGGTGTTTTGAACCAGCTGATGGAATACTTTTGAGATAATGAGCTGAATTGCAAGTTACCATTCTTTAAAAAGAGATTAAGAACATACATTTTATTGGTTTTCTGGCATCAGGTGGAACATCTAATGCCATGGTCTGCTCATCTATCCACTACATCCCAAAACACAACACATGAGTGTGAACTCTCACCAGTAGCGAAACTTGGACCCGAGGGTGAAGTACTGCAGGAAGAGGTTTCTCTCCGGAGGAACGGGCTGCTCCAGTCTGAAGAACGTGTGGTGCTCCACGCAGGCTTTCCATAGGTTCTTACACGCTCTGTAGTTCATCATGTTGAAACCCAACAAAGACTCTCTGTTCTCAGTCTGTAAAGCACATAATGAAAAAACAGATCAGAGATCAGACAGAAGAAAACAAGCTCAATGTAGACTTGCAAATCATCCATTTTCAAGACGGATTCCAATTTTGCGATTTGTACAGCAAAAAAAATCAGCTTTAAAATGTAATGTTGAATATTAATACATTAAATTGTAATCTTCAGTTATTTCTTATGTAAACAACAGGTACTGTAATAATGAACATGATTAGACACAATTATCAAGTAAAAAACAGGTTAAATGAAAAACAACACATCAAAACAAACACATAATTTGTACATACCAGCTCTTTTCTGAGTTGTATAAAAAACTGTTTAGATTTAAAAGATATTTTTACAATTTTCAACCTGAAAAAAAAGAGAGGGAAGGGGTGATGAAAGATTAAACAAATGTAAAATTGTATCCACTACAAGCTTTCAGTTGCATTTATTTAAATACAATTTCCCGTGAGAAATAACACTCACCATGGAAAGTGGTTGACTCGTACCCTGTCCTTGTAGACGGAGATGCCGGCAGACAAAACTCCCATGTAAATCTCTGTGTTACAGTGGTCCTGAAAACATACGGAAACCGTAAGGATGCAGTTTCTATGGCAACCACTGTGTTTCACTGTGTAAACATTTGGTTTAATTAAGGGATGCTTATACTGGCGATTATTTCAATATCTGATAAAAACGCTAGATTGGTTGAAAGAAACGAATTGACAAAACAGTATAGTGACTGAACAAATACCTACAACAACATAATAGCGGTGTATGAAAATACCACTTCTGCTTCCTACTTCATTTCATTTCTTCCATTTCTATTTATTTGATTGAAAAATTTACTGGCAAATTTAGAATATTTGTAGTCAAAAGGCACACGTGTTGTATGTCATTCCATAATAAAGTGCAATTATATAAATATATAAGAGCTTGTGTTAAGTGGTTAAATTAAAAATTCTTATTTTTCCAAGTTTAATGCATTTTAAAATTGATAGTTTTATTATAATTAAAATATTTTTGCCTTTATGTTGTGTGTACATTCATCTAAATATTGCATGTGAAATTATTGCAATATAAAAGTATATTTCAAGAGATTCAGTTTAGAAACAAAAATGTGATTTAGTTAAACTTTTTAAATATATTTAAATATATTGACTGCACTATATATTTACAAACACACACACACACACATATACTGTACATACACACACACACACACACATATGTTGATATATAATCAACATAAGAAAACACTGGAAAAAAACAACAAAAAATTCAAATAAAGCAAAACATGAAAGAAAACAAGGGTGCATCCCTACTTTTAAGTGAAAGCAGGCATCATTCGAGCCTCTAGTGTATATATATATATATATATATATATATGAGACAGTGGGGTCACTTACCCGAGCATAGTGCAATTCCACTCCATACAGCTCTAGCGTCCGTGCAGCATTCAAGTAGTTAAACTCGGACTGAGCTGGTGTGAGTCCACTGCATAAGTGAGAGAGAGAGACTCAATCTCACAAATCCACTAACAATGAACCGCCTTGTTCCACAGATCTGTGTGTGTGTGTGCTCAGCTGTGACCCTTTGTTCCTCCGTCTCCGCTGACACTCAGTTAAATATAAGAATCTTTAACACACTAGAGGATTTCATGGACATGTCTGGCCTCTCTTACTTGTGCTCTTGGTGAAGTTTGGCGACCTCTTTCTCAAAGTCCTGCGGAGGGCTGGGAATGAAGCTGTACTCAGAGAGGTACCCAGGCAAATGTTCGGAGTGACTGTAGTCCCCCAGCTCAGCTGAAACACAAAGCAGGCCAAGAAACCATGCGTGCATGTACGTCAGCGTGAGACACCGTGTGTCCTTCACCCTTGATCTAAGTGAGCAGAGACTGACTCATTTGGCCCGCTGTAAACTCGATTAAAATTAACACCTTTAACTTTTTCCCCCACCAAAATTTTTTATTTTGATAATCCTGAGTTGATAATTTATGTAAAAAATCTTGTGCAGAAATGTAATAAAAACTAATAAATGTTACATTATTTATGCATTACAATTTTGTAAAATTTTGAAAAAAAAGTTGCATGTTCATTTACCTTTACATCATACGGTTCAAGCATTAAACTAGTTTATTTATTACAATTTCCTGAGGGGAAAAATATATTATGTCCCTGCTAGAATTGGGTCGATAGACGATGCCATCGTCCAACCCCCGATGGCCGATAAACATCATGATGCTTAGCCGGCATCGTGATCCTCCGCCCCGCCGCTGCAGCAGCAACCAGCTTGCGAAAAACACACTATGTCACTATGAAAAAAAATTTACATGCGAAGAAACGGGGCCCGCAAGCTCATTCAAACCCTCGCTTGATGTGTCATCCATGTGCAATTACTCCTGCGCTCAATCCTTTCACCTGCTCGCGCAAACACTGTTATTTTTGTTAGTCGTGGGGCGGGGCTTGGTGTTTTAGTTACAACTAAACAACAACCCAACCCCCACACGCCGCCTACAACGACGATGCCATCGTCCATCGCGATGTTTGACATTAGACATCGTACAATGCCAAACTGGTCGACATCGCCCAACCCTAGTCCCTGCGACTGCTCTTTTGTACAAAATAAAGTTAAAACAGAAAGAAAATAAAGAAAAACAACAGTAAAAAATAAAACAAGTTTATTATAATTTGAAGCACAAACGTTTTTTATATAATTTTTTTGAACAAGTAAATTTACCTGAACATTATAATTTAAAGCATTAGTCACAATTTTACAAAATTTTCTCAAAAATAAAATAAAAACAAATTGAAATGTCCTTTGTCTGAACATTATATTGTAAATTGAAGCATTAAAAAAATGCACAATTTTCTACAGAACAAGTTAACACTAAAAATAAAGTCACACTTATATTATCTTAATTTACAATTAACAAATCTTAGAATTTGTACAATTTCTTAAAAAAATAAAATAAAATAGAATAGCTGTGCAGCAATAGTTGTACATTTACCTCAACACTTTAACTTGACTTGACTAGAAATTAAATTTAATGGTGTTATTATTTGTATAGTTATTTTAGTTATTTTTAAGTCCTCACAAAACAGTTAATCAAAATAAACTAGGGAGAAATGAGTGTGCAAAAAAATAAATAAAAAATAAATAAATAAATCGCCAATAATTAAAATTAAAGCCAAGAATCGATGAAATAGCGAAACCCTTACAGAAACACGAAAGTTATGCGATTACCGTTACCGCATGCCATTTCGTAATCATCAAATGTGAAGCTACTACTAAAACGCACCAGCTGTGGTGAGTGTAACATGACCAGTTACCACAACAGATTGTTAATTATGTAATAAATCTGCACTAGGCACATTTTTTTCAGCCTTATTACTGGAAATGGGTCAGACAGGGACGGGAAAGAGACAAAAGGCAGATCGTGGACTATTTGGCAAAGCGTAGAGCTTTTGTTCATCCTGTGCGGACGGTTATATCACCAGCCAAACAAATGCACAGGTCAGAGAGTTTGCAATCAGTTCCTCAAATTCGGCTTCATTCATACTGATGTGTAAACCAACACGGACGGCAAGAACGCACTTAGGATAATGCATTACAATCAAAAACACTTGATTAACAGAACATTTCATTACAGATTCCTCATTTTTATTTGCCTTTAGCATGCTTTATAGACACTGGCACTGAAAAACCCATAGGACCACTAATTGTTAGTGCATAAATCAGCTAAAAAACTTACCCTGAACGGCATAAGACGCCAGAAGAACTGCAGTATTTTGTGGACAAGGAAGTCTAGCAAGGAATCAGAAGGTTAAGTGTCATTTATGAGGTTTGCTTTTGTAGGAAAAAAATAACAGTTTTTATAAATCAAAGCTCACCTGCCAGTCAGAATATCCTGCTTCAGTTGCAAAAAGTACAAATACCTGCAACAAATCAATATCACATTGCTAGATCCTTAATCATGCAGAGAAAATGTGTTATCTTTTCCTGTTTACACAGATACAAGTTATATAATTCTATGATATACTTATAATTTGATTATATGGTATGATATATATCATTTTACTTGTCATATGTTACATGCAGTGATTACATGTAATCTGAATTACATGAACAGATTCTAAAAATGTATTACTTTATGTAAATGTAGTAATTTTATTATGTTTAAATACTCATAATTAGAAGCAGCTAAGTTTTATGGATTACGTGATTATAAAGTATTGGTTACACTTTATTTAAATAGTCCTCTTTAGACAATCTACTAACCATAAATTACTTTAAAACCACATGTTAACTACATTTCAACTAGAATAAGTTGACATATTAAACAGATATAAAGCAGACGGTCTATTAACACTCGAATGACTGCTAGTTGACATGTAGCTGCTTCCTGTTAGTAGAACGATTATATAGAGTGGACTATCGAACTAAAGTGTTACCAAAGTGTTCCCACAATGACTGTAAATTTTTGATAGTATAATAACACGTTATATTAAAAAAATATTTAAACCTTTGAAGAACAAGTTAGGTCAAAAGTACTTTGGAAGTAAACCAAAAGTAGACAGGATGCATTACTTAAAGCACTCTAGACTACGATTTGTAAGTATTCGAGCCAGCAGAGCATGGAGACAAAAACTAAAAACTGTACCTTGTGTACTCTTCTTGTAGTTTACTCGGGTCACTCACAAAAAACTTCACTCTAAACCTCAGATTATGTGGAGATGGCCCTAACAATGAAAAACAAAATCACAATCAGAACACTTTATTCTGACACTTTAAAACAACACCTTTAATTTAAAAAAATGTACAACATAACCTACTTCTGAGCTGTTTTCTAATAGGTTTGTTTGGATCCAGCCACCTCTGAAACATATGGTTATAAGCAAAATTTAGGACACTTATTATTCAACATTTTTATAATGAACACACAAACTGCTAAAAATACCAGCTCAGCAATGTGAAAGACGCCAAATCTGCTTGTCGAATCAAAACGAACAACTTCAAACGCAATGAATTAAACATTCACCTCGTTTTACTACGAACAGAAACAGAAATCAGCATTTCAATACGTGACCGGAGAATGAACCTTCCTGTTTGTACTGACACCTTGTGTGTGAAAAGCAAGATAACTGCCAAACTACTCACTATAAATAATGAACAAGGTTCATGGGATAATATTTTTGCATCTTTCTTATTGCTGTCATGCAACAAATAGAAAATCTCAGGTTGACATGTTGTGCTGCTTGAATGAACAAGGGATTATGGGTGATCTGTTGCCAATGGCGACAACTGAGTGACAGGTGAGCATCTACCTGGCTGTCAGAAGAGTCGTCTGCTAGTTGAAGGCCAAAATAGTCTCGCTCCGTTAGCTCCAAGTGTTTATAGACTACGTCCAACAAGATCCGCCCCTGATCTTGCTTCTACAAAAGATAAAACGTGTTTTGAAATCAGTCCTGGAGTGTTAAATAAAAACAAAGGAAAACACATACAACAAAAACACAAGAAAACATGTTAGAACACTAAAAAACCTGCAAAAAAAACAAAAACTAAATTCAAAAAATCAACTCTACAAACCAATTAGACAATAAATACAACAAAAAGAGAAAACAGAGCAAATCAAACCAAAACAAACAAAAGCAACCCAAACTCGAACAGAATGAACCAAAAAATAAAAAACATCCAAACAAAACTCAAAATAACAACAATACAAAACTTAAACTAAACAGAACAAAAACCAAATCCAGAAAGAAAACCAAAAAAGAACAAAAAACAAAAACTAAATCTGAAAAAAAAAAAAAAAAAAAAAAAGCCGAACAAACCAAAAAACCAAAACCAACCAAAAAAACAAAGCAAACAAAA
>JAUMHI010000029.1:646104-662461 GCA_032359435.1 Enteromius unitaeniatus
TCTCACAATTCTGACTTTATATCTCACAATTCTGACTATAACTCACAATTCTGACTTTATATCTCGCAATTCTGACTATAAGTCACAATTCTGACTTTATATCTCGCAATTCTGACTTTATATCTCACAATTCTGACTATAACTCACAATTCTGACTTTATATCTCGCAATTCTGACTTTATATCTCACAATTCTGAAGCAAATTTCTGTTATTCAACATGCTGAATTTACTTAAAATGGATGCAAAATTTGTGCCAGGAAATCTTCTGTCTGAATGCGAAATCACCGATCATGTCCTATTGAAATTACTAGATTTAAATGTTAACCTTGCAAACAAAATTAAGCATCAATGTTAACTAATAAAAGGTTTTTAATTAAACTCTTTAAATTAGAACATACTGTAGCCAAAAACATGAATAAAAAAGAACAAATTAAAACATTATCAATCATTGCTAATCAAATTTTTACACCCCTAATATATTAGGGGTGTAACGATACGCGTATTCATATTGAACCGTTCGGTACAAGGCTTTCGGTTCAGTACGCATTACAAACCAAACAATATATACATGTGTATATATATATATGTATGTGTATTTATCATTTATTTTTTTTATATTTAGCACTTTGTGTGCTTTTGATAAAATAAATGAATAAAAATGTACCTCAACAGGAATGGTATAATACACAGATGCAATATTAAATTCACATTTCGTGTAGTTTTCATTTTGCAGCATTAGTCCTGAAAGCCTCCCATCTTTATCTTGAATTAAATATGAATAAATACATGTTCAATTTAAAATTTCTTGGATGTACATCACTTCATAATTTCGACTTCAAGCCCAAATAGAACATCCTAGAAGCACTTCAAACCTTTAATGCATTTCAAACAGTGCAATTTTTTATTGTTTAAGCCTGAACTAATGAATCTTTGAACCAAAAAGAACACTTAACCCATATGTAGAGAAGAGTTAACTTAATTTAAGTTAATTAAAGTAATTTTAGACAAAACTAGTTAAAAATAAATAAATAAATAAAAATGAAACCTGGTCTGGTTCATCAACCTGTAGGTAATTCACGGCACTTACATACTGAGTCTTGTCAAGAGGGGAAATGGAGACGGTGCTGATGTTGTCCATTAGCATGGTGTCGTACTCCTGTAGCACACCATTAGCGTACACCACTCTGTCTTTTACGAAGATGCTGACCGCGCGCAGCATGAAAGACACAAAGAGGTGCATATGGATGTAGTTTCTGGTGCAGTGGAGACGGCTGACAGACAAAAAGAGAGACAATTTCAGTAAATCACAGGGGAATTTTGTCAGTTTTGTCCTTTTTGCCCTTCAAACCGACATGAATAACTGTTATTTCTGACAGATTTCAAGTCCCCATTCTTTCTGTTCTGGAAATGATGGTCATGGAATTGAAATTTAGAATAAAAAGGCCCTCTTTTTTTCTTGATAAGGCTAATTTTATACTAAATACACACAATTTAAGGAATAATTCACCCAAAAATGAAAATTAGCTTGTCAATGATGGTGGATATTGGCCATTATTTTGAAGCTCGTATACTGTATATCATATATAGAACTTATATACCTCCATTGGTAACACATGTCTGTTGAAGCAGATCAATAGGTGTTTGTAACAAAATTATTTCTTATAGTCAAACCCTCTGACATATCTTTTACTTCTCATTTTTTTCTTTTAATTGGTTTATTGTTGCTCTATTCTTCTTCGTCTATTCTCTTTTGAGCTTACGTTATGAATGCGGCAGAACTGGACTCAGCTGAGTGATTTGAGTTATAATTATAAAAATATAAATATTTTTCTTTCAAAAACCCATCAAACCCATCATACTTCAGAAGGCATGGAGGTGTAAAGGTTAGTTTTACGATTGCTATGTACTATGTTTTTAAGTCATATTTTATTTTTGCATAATCTGATTTGATTGGAAGGTACTTCCAGAAACGGCGCTACAGTGACAATAAGGTTTTATTTCAGTTAATGTTATTTTTTTTGTGTGTGTGGCTTTCATTTTGCTAGGTTTATTAAAAAAATCATAATAATAATGCAATAAAAGACCCAATAACATTCTACTTCAGTAAACCCTTTCAAATAGAAAAAGCTAAGTAGAAGTTGTTCAGTTATAGTAGAAAATCAGTGGGGAACTCTTCAGCTAATTTAATGTCTGAAGGTCTTTAACTGTCTGAATTGTAGTGCTTGACTCCCTCAACACCAGCCACTTGTGCAAAACAAGTGTAGTACAACTTCCAAATGAAACCATGGAGTTATTAGTGTTTCCTTAACTTAAGTCTGCTGGGAACTGGTTTTCAATTACCGAAAGTATCCAATGATGAAAATAGCCACAAGCAGCGAGCTGAAGGACACGGCGTAGCCGACCGTGTACATGATGTGCAGCCGCTCAAAAAAGTCCCTCTGGAAACACAACAACACTTAAGTCATCTCGACGAACACAACTCAACACCCTAAACATTTCAACAGACCTTTTTACTTGAAAAACTAGTGACATTTGAAGCTATGTAAGCAGCTTTACGGCTTTGCGTTTGAAGACACCAACCCAACTACATCTAATTCCAGTGTTGTTATCAAAAAAGTAACTCTTGAATGATTTTAAAACTTGTCAATAAGACGCCCCTTCCAGTCTGTTTAACTGGACTTACTTTGCCTTTTTCAATGCCTGGTGCCAAGAACCGCAGACAGTCTGAATAATTGACCCAGGTTCTGTTCTCCACCGATACCCATGACCCATTCAAGTCGCACTGGCGGTATGCAAATCCTGCGGAAAACCAAGAAACCGAACAATTTAAACAGACACTGTTATAAAGAAACTGAAAAATATCTTTAAAGTAGTATCGCAAGTACCATTGTGGTTGAAGTCGTACACATAGCTGGGACATGGCACTTTGGTGACGGTTCCTGGAGAACCTTGAGGCCAGCAAACCAACCCGTCCCATCCAGGAGAACAGACCTCATCTGTGTACAAAAGGTGTTAACCACAATCACACTTCGTAGGGTGGAAATGCGATCTCAACAAAGTCTGGAAGTTAAAATTCCTGTCAGAGGACAATCACAGATGAAGCTGCTTTAACATCTCGACAGTTTCTCCTAGCAGTGAAAGTAAAATACATTTCATGGCAACGTTTTTTGCTTGTGTATTTTGGTTCTGGTTCCAATTTCCCTAAATGATTCCATTTCATTGATGGTTCCATTATCGATTCTTTTAGTACTTCTGAGAAATACATCCAAAAAACAAACTGAAATGCAATTCCCCTACCAAATAATGAAATTATTTTAATAAAAACATTTACATTTATGCATAGCAGATGTCTTTATCATTATAAGAGCCAAAAATGATTCTAATACACAATGCCAAGTTCATGAGGCATCTAGATTAGCAAGCAAGCTAGAGAAGATGAGAAATGCAGATCAGAAATAGAGTAAATATGTACAGAGAGGTAATAAATATGCATATGAACCTTCTTCAGTCTCATATACCACGTATGCTTCTCAGAAAATATCTCAGCAATATCAGCTCAGATATGTCAGCAGTCATAGAGAATATCATAATGTAACTATTCCTTTAACATAGCGATTAGTAAAAGTAGTGATTCATACTGAAAGGTAATGGCATGAAATGGTGTTAAATTGAATTGTCCTTGCAAGCTGCGTGCAAAAACAAACAAAATAGCAACTGTAGCCCGGTTCATGAACAGATTATTCTTATATCAGAAACACACAAAGGAACCATTGTACAGCGAATCCAAAGCAGTTGACTTTTATGAGTTGGATCTATTTAGTGAATTAGAAAGACACAATGGAGCCAGTGTACAATGAATCCAAAGCAATTCACTCTTATGAGCCAATTTTTTAAGCGAATCAGAAACATACAAATTGACTGCCTATTCCAACTAATTACTAGTGAAATAAAAAAAAATGCAACTGGACCATTGTATGGTGATACCAAGTCTTACGAATAGTTTTTTTGTTGTTGTTTTTTAATGAATGAGAAACACACAATGGGATTTGTGCACAATGATTCAAAAGTAAGTGACCCTTATGAACCAGTTCTTTTAAGTGAATCAGAAACACACAAATTGACCGGCTCTTTTTAGTTGCGATTCCAACTGAAAATACAAAACAAAATCCAACTGGACCATTGTATGGTGATTCCAAGGCAACTGAGTCTTATGAATAGTTTTTTTGTTGTTGTTTTTTTACTGAATCAGAAACACACTATGGGACTTGTATAAAATGATTCAAAAGTAAGTGACCCTTATGAGCCAGTTCTTTTAAGTGAATCAGAAACACACAAACTGACCGGCTCTTTTTAGTTGCAATTCCAACTGATTACTGACTCTGAAATAAAGTTAAAAAAATACGACTTCACAGTTTGAAACACTTACAGTACCATACTAATTGGAACCGAATCACCTATTCTAGCTGACATCCTGGATAGTTTCACGAATAGCACATATTAATTCTGCATGTGTTTCATTGCTGGTCCGTTGCTCACTCAAAACTGAACTTAATTAAAGTCGTTAAGATTCCCTCAGGTAATGTCTACTGTAATTATAGTTTCTTTAGTATCAGACGGTAACAGGGTCATCTTAAGTGAGACTCGACATCTCACATTCTCAGACTTTATAATTGCGACAACAATGCTTTCATCGAAGCATAAAAGCTCTCTTTGCCTCAGCAATTTTCACACATTTTCCAACATGACAGCCAACTGTGCTCCACAACAAAAGATGCATTATTAATCAACTACATCTGCGCTCGAAAACACAACGATTTCAGGAAAATGAATGAGAATATTAATTACAACCTTGCAAAGTGCATATGATTTGTGATGAAAGGAATATCCTCAAAACCATGTACAGTTTATCTCTCCTTCCGGCTCATTGATTTGACACTGTTGTACGTCTTCATTCTAAGAGCAAGTATTCAGTCGAGCATTGATCCAAACCCCCGCAGAGCAGTGTGGGAAAAGGGCAGAGTCTCTGTTTGGAAGCACCGACCGGTCAATTCCTTCAAAAGGGAAGAGAAAAGTCTGCAGTGCTAAAAGAGCATGATGCTATCTGGAAACTTTATTTAGAGGGAATGAATCAGCGCAGGTCAATTCAGCGTGGTGGTTTGCTAAAGATGGTTGAACAAAAGAGCATAGAACTAGATTCCAGTGGTTATTGGGGTGACATGTCACACTTTCATATCCTGACTTCAGAAACAAATGGTTTTCGGCCAGATAGAGAATATATGGGGTGATTTCAGGTAAACTTTTTATCATTGAGATGACTGGAAAACATGTAACAGAACAGTAATATCAGAGCCTACACATAATAAATGATACTGTCTTGAATATTCTGAGAACATCCCCAAGGTTGCCATGGCAAATGAAGGTTCAGTGAGAGCGTTCAACAACTTGATGCAAATGACAGTGGCTACACTCTAATTAACTTTAATAACCAATACAAGCAAATGTTGTCAAACAAGAGAGATTTCTGTATAGCCTTTCGTGTTTACCATGCCTTTGAACAGCAGATATCCAGCTGAAAAGAGAATGATTGCAAACATAAACCATTGATAAAAGCTATTTTAAAGTGGGTTAGAGGTCTAAAAATGTAGCTAATAATATCTGGTGGGAGCTATATAATTGGGATAGGAAATAAAGTAAGCTACAATTGGCATGCCTGTATGAAATATATATCCTTATGCGGTTTATGCAACAGTTCAATCGGGTCTTTGAATGTGATTAACTGAGTGGAGTTTCAATGCAGCTTATATGTTTAAAGTACTGTAAAAGCGAATGCAGTTTCATTCACTTCCGGTTATTTTACCTGTACAAAAACAATGCACCGTGCTGCTTGATGCTGCTGGTATTTGTTATTATATTATTTTCAATATAACATTGTAATCATAAAGAGTTTATCGGTATGATAAATATGATTGGTAGATTTCAAGTTATTTAAAATGTAAAAATTAGTGTGACCATTTCAGTGACTTAAAGTAATGTAACTGATTACATTTGATTATTTTTGAATACTTTTATACATTTCTGAAGAATGTTTTGAACTGTTAATTGCTTTCAAATATTTAAACCGTATGGTTCAGCTTAAGAGTAGATCTCAACAAAGATTAGTCAGAAAAAGAACATCTAATTTCATTCTGAGGCTAAATATCGTTTTAAAATCCAAATAGGAAATAAAACAGTTATCGAATGTAACTAGGTACTCCTCAACACTGATCATAAACACTGTTTTTTACAGTTTACTACATCTTGTTATTTTTAAAGGTATTAATCAATCAAAGAAAATGTCTTATTTACATGTTGTAAAAGGTGATTAATATTAAATGCTCAAGCTGGCTAATTCATACGATCTCACTTCATACGATTCATACAATGTTTACGTATTTTACGAGGTGGCTCATTCATACAAATTCGTACAATGGAGCATACTTAATCCACCCTCTAAATCTACACATTATGATAAATCGAGTGAGGTCTTACGAATTTGTGCGAATAAGCCAACTCGTAAAATTCGTACAAATTTGTTGGGGGCTAGCGTTGCCCAGGAGTCAAATGACAAACAATTGATTAATTCACAAACACAATTAATTCTATTTCATTCTATGCTCCACACAGTAACGTTTCTTAAATATTTGAGAAATGCTTTCAAAGGGAAAAGTATCTGACAATATTATAACTTAATCTTAACTGACATTTGACATTTAATTCAATGTGTTATGTCAAAAAAATTCCGTTTCAGTTATTGTTTCAGAAAATACCCTCTTAAATGATTTAACTGCATTTTTATACAAACCAATTGACATCAATCTATTTTCTATTCGCAAAATCTGTTAGCACGCCATACGTGCTTGTTGGATTTGATAATAGGCTATTCATCTGTATTGGATATGACACCGGCATGTGTCAGATTATTAGATGATAAAAAGATTTTGTTGGATAAACTGCGTGGATACACAAAGATTCGAGCTGGGAACATGTATAATCCTGTGCAGCTAAATGGAACGCTCTCAATTCACAAGAGCGTTTATAGTTCAGTGATTATTTCTGAATAGGTGCAAGGAGCCATCGCTGAGTTTCTTGTCTCTGTGATGATTCACATGTGCTTGAATCATCTTCAAGTTCTTAAAGCATACCTTCCTCAGCATCCTAATTCGGAATTACTCTTACAGAATTACAGGTAACCGGGAACCTTTGCCAATCTTGACTTGGTATGCCTGGTCACACAATCAGCTAAGACATGGTTACTGTTAGACCCAACATGTGTAAATGAAGAAGAAGGGAGAAAAAAACAACAGGAAAATTGGAAGCTAAACAATAAAAGTGCGTCAGCTTCTGTAAAAAGCAGGATGACTCACAAGCTGCACTACACCATTAATTTGTGACATCATGAACTCCCTTCAGAATTTAAAAGCACTGGATTGGATGTGCATAAATCGAGCATTTTTGCTCCGGCACATCCGGAAGCAATTGCACTTCAAAAGTTTCAGTATATTCTCAGCCTTTATTTGGAGTAGGTTTTACCAGAAAATCCTATTTCAGTCTTTTTTTTATCCAAAATGATGTTTAGTTCAACATGTCTTTTCTTTGTAAGAGTGTATTATTTATTAGCACTTTGTGAAATAAATGTGTGAAATCTGTATTCACCAGTGCATTCTTGCTTAGCTGTGATGAAGCATTATGAATCCTGTTGGCAGGGGGGCGGATTTAGTGAATTCGGGGCCTCAGGCAAATATACAGTAGGAGTGTGGCCCTATATTTGCACACATTTACTGTTATATGCTGCTACACAATGGTGCCACATAGTTATGTCCAGTGTTTCTACATTTTTCATGTACATATTATTATGGGATTCTTTCATTAACATGTATTCATTTAGCAGAAGCTTTTATTCGTTCATGTTGCAGACCACGAAATAGCAATTCATTTAGAGTTGAGACGCTAAGAACAGAATAAAATGATTGTTACTTATTATATTTAATGACAAAACTCTGTTTAGGCTACATTTTCGCTTCTCTGTGTGCACATGCTGTATTTTGATGCAGCTAAATTCTCAATAAATCTGTTTTCATTGATACTGTTTCTCCTTAAAACGGGATGACTATGAAAAAAGTGACTGAACAGTGACTTAATAAAACTACATAACCAGCTCTACCTTCCAAGCCTCACAAAAATTCTGATTTATAATCGTATCGTCGTCTGATAAAATCAAACAGGCTTCACAAAAGATCATGACAATCGCTGTGCTTGCATGTAAAAATGAGGCCCTGTTTACACCAGTGTGTTTTTGTTTTAAAACGGCGTTTTAGAATGAAAACGATCCTCGTTTTGGCGTTAAACCTACCCCGGAGTTTTCAAACTAAACCAGGGTCCGCAGCGTTTTCAAAAGTGTCCATTTTCGAAGGTGGAAAACACTGGATTAGTGTAAATGATAGCAAAAGTTATGCGTTTTAAAACAAAAACCCACTAGTGTAAACGGGCCTCATATTTATCTTGTACCTGGAAGCGCAGCTGCTTTCAGCCATTCGCTAAACAAAGCAAAGTTTGCTACAAGCAGGACACACAAGAAGTACGTTCGACTCGGACATGCAGACGGCTGTCCCGACACCGTAAATTGCATGTCCTCGCTTAATGCGTATCTCGTGCATGTTGGGGGTCCCTTGGCTTTCGGGGGCCCAAGGCAGTCGCCAACCTTTGCCCAATGTATCCGCCCCTGCCTGTTGGGAGAACTGAACCCACAACCTTATGGTTACAAGTCTAACTTTTTAAAAACATACACCCAGATTGCATGTAAAGGAACTCTACCCTTTTTTTGTTAATAGGCTCATTTTCCAACTCCCAAAATGTTGAAAATTCCAACTCCCAAAGCGGTAGCACTTTTAGCGCAGCTTAGCATAGATAATTGAATCTGATTAGACCATTAGCATCTCATTCAAAAATGACCAGAGTTGATCATTTGTCTGTTTAAAGCTTCACTCTTCTGTAGTTACATTATGTACTAAGACAGATGGAAAATAAAAATAAAAATCAAGGAACTTTGCTGCCATCCCAGACCCAGAGAGCGACTGAATGGATTCAAAAACGGTAAAACTCAACTGTTGAAATCTAGGGGAGTTGGAAAATGTGGAGTGTTCCTTTAAGCTGGAAAACTGTCACCTTTATCTAATTTACTGTAAAAAATCAATCCAATTGGATCGAACAGAAGAGCCTGCGGGTGTTGTTATAACAAGGCCAACTTAAACAAAGTGACAAATCCATCACAACTAAAATCGATGTCCTGGATTCTGCATCATTGAATGCAGACACACTGAGTGTAGATATACACTTATGACTGTAAATAAAAATAAAGCCTCAAAGCAAAGAGGCCATCAAAACATGGAAAGGACCAAGAGAGATTCAAGCTCAGAAACCACATAAACCAGTGAAAGATCTGAGAGTCTTCATCTGAAACGGATCTTGGATCTCTCTGGTGGCAGATTTCGACAGATAAGTCCTCTAAGCAGATTCTAATGTCACATTCTGTTCCACGGATTATGCGTCAGATGTCATTTCGCATGCAAACAGCTTTTAAACTAATGAACAAATGAAATAAATGTGTTTTAGCCTGAGTCACTTTCATCTTGATCCCCCCGTATTTCTATGATTTATGCAAATGATCTATCCTCTCGGCTTCTACTGAACATCCCATTCAAGAGTAAAAAGGTTCAGAGGACCATCCCGAATCCACAGGTAAGGTCTTACCAGCAGGACTGTGTTCGGAGATATTCTGAAAGCACTGCAGTTTGGTGTCGTACAGCAGGAGAACTTGTTCCTGAGCTGTTAAGCCCACTTCAGGGTCCACATGCTGCCAGGAGACAAGAACAGAGACATTTGACTGATTGTCTGACTCAAGTATTTCAGATTTGATTAGAAATCATCCAATCAGATAATCTAGAGGTGTCTTGGAGATTCAAAACCACCAGCACACCTTCAAAGCTTCTTTGGCAACTGGAAAAACATCATGAAGAGTATCAAGAGATTTGCATGTAACAATATCATTCTTTTTCATTTTGTCAAACACAACTAAATCCAACAATTCAATCCTCAGATTTAGCATAATCCAAAATACAAAAACAACATCTGAACTTACATATAGCCTAGTCGCTATTAGACCTTACACAACCTAAAATCAACAAAATTTCAACATCAAGGTGACGTTGGTAGACGTCAATTCAACAATTACATTAGACATTGAATTTGCGCATGACGTGGCAACCAAAATGTAACCAAATATCAACGTCTTATGACTGCTGGGTACAATGTTGGTTAAGCATAAAATGGTTTATTAAGTAAATTCTATATTAATTGTTTTATTCAAGACACAAATATAATTTAAAATGACTGAATTAGACTGACCTCGTTAGTTTACGTCGTTGACAAAGATTTAAAGAGTCAAACTAGAATTGAATTTGTCAGTTTTCACAAAGACCCCGACAGGATTTATATTTGCCATTAGGTTAAAATGATTAATAAATGGCTTGGGCTTTGAAATGTAATATTAAGTTGAGATGAAACGAGGATGAAATAAATGGCTTGCCCATCCTACCTGCGCTTCGACTGAAGTGCCAAGCAAAACTTGAAAAAATATCCACCGTATTAAAATCCACATTTTCAAAGCGTTTAAGATACTTATAACTGCCAGTGTTTGCTCAGATAATGTGTTTTCCCAGCGCGTAAAGCTCAATGTGCGCCGTTCCTGCGCCTCCGGAGATTTTCTCCAGCTCCATATTTGCACAGGAGAATGAACTCCGCATCTGCTGAGAGCGAAGTGGATTGAATACCACCACCCACAGCAGAAATACTCTCCTTCAGACAAACAAGAGCGATGGTGCACCTCTGCGCAGTCCACTGGTGGGGTGGAGTGGATCCCCCTCTTCAAATGACTACGCAAAATTCAAATGAATAACTTTACATAATCACTGCTGCCCTCAGCTGTATTTTTTCCCTTTTGTATTTGTTTATCTGAAACTTGCCAAAAGTAGCCAAATCAAGAGTTACTTAATAAGCATGAATAAGTAGGCCATTGTTAGCTGTAAAACAACCACCATATAGCCTACAGGTAGATTTTATGTTAACTTACTCGAATGCTTTCTTTAAGCATTTTTTCAATCATTTATATTTAATTTATTTATGTTTTTCATATAGCGTACACAAGTTTTGTTCAATGGCGAGGTAAAACAAATCATAAGTAGGCTAACATCTATGTATAATTTTATTTTAGTCAGATATTACACACAAGCTATTGAGTTGGAGCTCCAGAACGAAACGTCTTTATTATTTATTAGGCTATTAGAAATAAAACTTTCTCTGTTATAGTGTTACGTTTCCTTTAGGATGGTCGACTGTTGAATTACTGTACAGAAATTGCGGCAAAACACTAGTTTGATTGCATGAGGTGCACCTAAAAGATTAATTTGCAGCGTGACAATATCCTGCATCAGTGCTGAAAGAAGTCCTCTCCACCAAAGCGCAGCAATTACGCGCGAACGCGGCGCGTCCTTCCACTGGGAAGGTGATTTATCCTCCTCAAAGCATTGGAAAACTTTATCTCTCTGGTGAAAATAGAGCGTGAAGTTTTGTCTTTCACCACAACCTTGAATCTTCTCACCCTCGCGTGCTGGAAACGTAGAGAGGTGCTTTGACGCGTTGCCAAAAAATCCCCCGCAAGTTCCTCACCACGGAGAAGCGTTCGGTAACGTTAGGTTTAGCCTGGCAGACGGTAGGTTTACATGCATGTGTAGGCAGAGGATGCCTGCAACGTTAGGAATGAGAGGGTTAAAGCAACAGCTGTAAAAATTCAGATGCTTCAGATTGACCTGATTTAAACAGCGTCAGCTGCATTGTAAAGATTAACTTCAAGTTTTTAGTCTTTACATGTACATTTTTTTGTCTCTCTGTCCATTTGAGATTAGCCAAGTGTAGTGTGAGCTGTTTTCTGTGTGTCTGTTCATTTTGGAGGGAAATACACAATACTGACCACAGATAGATAGGCTGCAATAGACTTTTCATATTATTTTATAGAAAACCAGATGCATTCGGTGTTTCATTCAAGCGAACAGCATCTCTTTCCATCGCCATCTTCATATTACATGTCATCTGAGAGACATGAGAGAATACACAGCAATTTGAGAGCAATTTTACTGATTTAACTTGATTATCTGGCGTTATTCTATTCTGTCCAGGGCTTTACATAATCAAAACTACCATCAGCAGAATTATTTCTATTCCATTCAGTTGTAGCACGTCATTCTTAGTTCTCCTATTTCATCTTGCCCTTCATGTAGTTTCATATTCATCATCAAACCTTTTCTCCTTCAAATCTGTCTTGGAAGGAGAACTCTGGCCCGAAGGCAGCTCATTTTTGGCGGATTGTGAAGAGCCTTATCAGTCCACTTTCAAAATATGACAACTTCAAAAAGTTCCTCTCTCTCTCCCTCTCTGTCTCTCTCTCTCTCTCTGTCTCCCTCGCCTCGCTCTATTTAAATCCTCTTTGTGCTGGGATTTTCACCCTCCTCTGCATTCTGGGCAGAGAACCACATATTGTCATTGTTTTATTTAAAAAGTGTTCATTTAGGTCATCCATCCATCTCAGATTAGTGCTGGACTGCTGCATGTAAGGGACACATTACTGCTGAAATGTGCCAGACACTGCCTAATAAAGTGCCACCTTAAAATGTGTGCTATACCATTTTTAAAAATATTTTTGATTTTTTAAAATCTCTTAGATTTTAGTTATTTAATATTTTTGTTAAAATAGTTGTTTTAAAAAAACATATATTATTTTTTATTTGTATTGATTGTATATTTTGTAAAAAATATTAAAAAGTAATTAAAATAAATCAAAATATTAAAAGGCAGTTTTAGTTTGTTTAAAATGTTGTATTTTTATTTTTACTCATTATATATATAAAATTATATAAATATATTTTATATAGCACTTTCTATTATTAACCATTGCTTTTATATTTTTAATTATTTATGTTTTTTATATATGTTGATGTTCGCTGATGTATATGTTTTTGTTTACCTTTTTATTGACATTAGTTAAAATTAGCTAATAGTGAATCATTTTTTTTTATTAAAAATGTTTTATTTGTCATGCTTATTTATACATTTTTATATACTTTTTTAAAAAACTGTATTTTTTTACTTTTCCTATAATAGTAATGCTATATAGTATTTTTATATTCTGTAGTATTAATGCATTTTATATTAATGAAAATTATTTTATGCAGGATTCAATGCTAAATGCTTAAATTGAAAAATAGTAGTAAAATTTGTTGTTAGGGCTCTGCCAGTTGTAAAAAAAAAAATAGAAGAAGAGAGAGCGAGAGAAACACAGAACTGCTTTAATAGTGCCATTTGTGGCTTTAAAAGGAAACGTGAGTGTGCTAATGAACTAATGTATACCTGCATGTGTGCTTGCACTCAACAACCTTGCTTCCACTTACCGTAACAAAGCGTGAGCACAGAGGATGTTGCGTAAAAATCCTTTCCGCCACATATTAGACCGGAAACCTAACAGAAATGTGTGTGCGTGATTCACTTTTTGCAATTGTTTCTGAAATGTTAGCATGGCACAGTATCTAAATATCTCTTTCCTCTTCAATGGTCTTCATAAAAGGGTTGTTATGGGAACCAGCAAAAAATGTTAAGTCAAATTTTCCACTTCACGCCACACTTGCTTTAATAGATTTTTGGGGTTACTCAATAAACAGAGTTGTGCTTGCAACCCCCCAGAAATGACAAATCACCAATGATATCTGTCTAATATCTCAAGTGTTGCTCTTTAACGGCAAGGAGATTAAACAAAGAGCATGTGAAGAGTTTCTTTATTCTTAGGTGTTCCTTCTAAAAATGACACCTGTAGAGTGTGCTCATTGCCCTCAAAATGTGCTTAGATTTTAAAGTCAGAGACCTCACTACGAACTATTAATCACTGATTCGATGTGATTTTGTGACCCATAGAAATTTTAAGAGAAACATCTAAAAAGGATACTTCATCTCCATTAAGGCTCCAAAAGAGCAGCATTTTCAGCTTTTAATATTCGTCTGGTGATGATTTCCTCACTCTTTTTTCAAATTTCTTAAACATCTCAGTGTGTGTTCTGCAGCTGCAGGAAAATTAAATAGAGAGTAAATGGAGAAATCAGTTCAGGTGGAAATAACCCCTGAAGATTAGGAATAACCCCTGTAGACTTTCAGAAAAGTCTGAAACCATGCTCAGATTTGTCAAGGTATAATAATATAAATCTCACTATGAACAAATGAAAACTGATTTCCTGAAAAGAAATGTAGAAGAAGCATCTAAAATGCAGAGCATAATTAGATGCATGATCCATGAAACATGAATAATTGAAAAATAATCTAAAGATATGTTAAGGTACCAAAGTCAGAGATCTCACTACAATTTCTCATCAAATAGTTTTTTCCAAAGAAATTTTAGGAGAAACATCTACAGTAAAACAAATCTCCTGAGCTTGAAACTTAAGAAGCTTCTGAGCAAGTTCTGAGCTGCTATCCAAATCAATTTCAAAGCACCACTCGAAAATGTTGGACTTTCCGACATAAACTAAAGCTGGTTTTTCACAGAGAACTTAATTAAGTCTCCTGAGCACTAAAAGAGCAAATTTGAGCAATAAAATTCTCCTCAGTGGACCAAGAGAAAGCCCAGGAGGAGATAGCCCTCATGCAACTGGCCACAATGAAGATATTACAAACTGTAAGATGACCCTCAGGAAAATTTTATGAGCGTTTTCATGAGAGGAGAAGGTGCGAGTGTGCACAATCCTGACTTGACTCACCCAAGTGCCCGCTGTCCATTTCCATAGCAACAAACCCACCAAACACGGCCCAGTTTCTTCATGCCTTACTGTAAACAATGCAGGAAGCTTATCTGAAATGCACAGACACACTTTGAAGACATGCAGACCGATCAGAGAGCACCGAACAAACAGAAGAAGAATGTTAATCTAGAATATGTGAACGAGGGTACAAAGGCAATTTCCACATTCTACATATCTGATTGTAACATACACGAAAATTAAACGACATGCCGGCTTGTGTGAACTTGTTCAAGTAATGGATTCATGTTGAGGATCTGCTCTAAGACGCCCCCTAAGCATATTGCACACAGAATTATAAGATGTCTGGGAATGAAGCTGTAATTTTAACTGAAATGTGTAATTATGCCTTCGCAGAACTTGTCAAGATAGTCATCTGTTAAGAGCAGGATAAGGACACTAATATATATATGTATATAGTGTTTCTTCAAGCTAAAAGAAAGTGAGAGAGCATGATTTTTGAGTGTTTTTACCATCAACTACTTTTGAAGCGCATGAAGTACTTTTCATAGCAGGCTGTCAATATTTTTTTTCATGGATTTTTTTTTTCCAAAGACACATCTGTTCAGTTGAATTTTTCTCAAAGGTCTTCTGACAAAACATGTCAAACTAGCCTCGTCTTAAGGCCAAAACTCAGATTCTATTGTTAATTTAACTTCAAATAAATATCCAGTCAGTGTGTAGGCCAGTGACACATTACCTTCAACCAAAACATGACGTTCAAGTCGTAACGTAAAATAATGCATGTTAACAAATACCTTTAAAAAATCCCTTATAGCTACTTTTCTAAAGCAAATTTAGCTCCGGTAACATTTTTATTAGTTTTACAGGATTTACTATAATTGTTAGTCAACGACTAACCAAAACAACCTTTAAACTGCAAGTTAACTAAATGCCCAATAGATGGCAGGATACACCAAGACTTGTACTCCAACTCTCTCAAAATCAACGTTAAAAGCATGCAGTTAGTTCACATTAAAACCATTCTGTTAACGTTTATTCACCATCACGTCGTTACACGCACTATATTAATTATACAAGCAACAACAGTGGGCTGAAAATGTCACGTCTACAAAATCACAATAAAAGCAGTCCTTATCCTTAACAGATAACCAGGTGGGCGGTTGACCATTGAACCTGAAACCTGAGTTTTGTCCTACCTATAATTCTCTGTATTTAGTGAATCATGCACAAATTCGACTCAAATGAATCATTCATTCACGAATCAGTAACCTTAGTAATGGTTTCTGACTATAAATTAATAAACAATCAATATTCATCACTTTTATTTTTGTTAGCTTTTACATTTAGCTTTTTTCCAGTTATTTATTAATCATTGTTGAACCTAAAATATATTCTTAGTCATATCCCCTTCAGTTCTGGTCTTTAGTATCAATTTATAAAATAACACAACTAATAAATTAAAAAA
>JAUMHI010000029.1:671483-684048 GCA_032359435.1 Enteromius unitaeniatus
GTATAGATATTACTTAAATATATATATATATACAATTAAAATTCTATTCTTTAAAATAAACCTAATTATAAAAATATGAAATTATAAATAATTAGGAATAACTGCTACATTTTCTAAAAAAAAAAAAAAATAAAATAAAGTATATAACTATAAATATGGAACGTATAGATATTACTTAAATATATATATATATACAATTAAAATTCTATTCTTTAAAATAAACCTAATTATAAAAATATAAAATTACAAATAATTAGGAATAAATACTACATTTTCTAAAACCTTTGATAATGTGGTAAACGTGTTGTAAGTTTCAGTATTGCAGCACGTGTGCTTCTGTTAGTGAGAGTGTTTCGGGTGTTTTCGGTGTAGATTCGGCTGAAGCGGTTCCTCCTCCGTCCGCGGGGCGTCGCTGCCGCGCTCGGCCAGGCGCTCGGTGACGTCACGGTGATGTAGCGCGCGGTGCGGGCGGAAGCGGGTGGGATGATGGCGGCGGTGCAGCGGGGCTCCAGCAAATGGCTCTTCGCCCGAGAACAGCTCGAAAACACGCCGTCCCGCCGCTGCGGAGTCGAGTCCGACCGCGAGCTCTCGTACCGACAACAAGCCGCCAACCTGATCCAGGACATGGGCCAGAGACTAAACGTGTATCCTTCCCAAAAACAGCGGCGTTGCGAGGGAGTTAGCCGTTAGCTCGTTAGCACGCTGCCGCTTTTGATCAAGCGAGAAATGTGGCGGATCAAACGCGATGTTCCAGCGTGTTAAAATTGGCTAAATTGGTCAAAATGGCGTTTTAAGATGTATTCTGGGGTGTAAATGTGTGAAACGGAGACGTGCGAGGGTCAGGAGTAGGATTCGGTGGCTGGGTGTGTGATATAGACTACATTTTAGAGTTTAAATCTGTTCTGTTATGGTTTGGGTCGACTTTAATATCGTTTTAATTCTTATAATAAGCTTTTAGTGGGATTTTAAAGCGGTTGAGTGTGATTTAGAGTATAATTATACGGTATAAATGTCATTTTCTGATTTCTCAATGTAGTTTATTACTATATAGTAGTGTTGTTCAGTTTTGTAGGTAATGCATGTAATAGCTTCTGTTGCAGTGTTTTTGTTCCTTGATGAAACTCTGCAGATCCCAGCTCACGATTAACACCGCAATCGTCTACATGCACCGCTTTTACATGCTTAATTCTTTCACTAAGTTCCACAGAAACGTGAGTGTCACTCTTAAATTCATTGCTTAGGATTTAACTGTACAAAATGTGTACGTGTTTGCTGAGATCTTGTGTTTTAACTGGCAGAACTAGACCCTGGTGGTTATTGATTTTGTTATTTTTAGAGGTACAATCATTGTTTTCTGTCTTGGATCAGATCATTTCTCCCACCACTCTCTTTCTGGCCGCTAAAGTGGAGGAGCAACCAAGGAAACTTGAACACGTTATTAAAGTAGCACATGCTTGCCTGAACCCCCATGACCCACCGCTGGATACCAAGAGCAATGTGAGTGTGGGGGCTTATGGGTAATGTAGTTTATCTCTCTGCCATGGGGAGTCATTTTTGATAGATAGATGCATTGACAGTTATGGAAAACAGTCAGATAAACAGATGTTTGTGCCATAGAGCTGACATTTTCCTAAACTGGCTTTGCTTTGCAGTTTAGTGGCTCATTTTTTAATAAAGATGGCAAGAATTGTTTTTTTTTCTCTCAATCGGTTTCATAGATTGATTTTAAAAACACATTTCACACACATTTATGAGAAGCTAAGATTTAAGAGAAGTCAGGCAGGTTATATATGTCTGTTAAAAATAGTTTTAAAATGCGTTTAAAATATGATTGATAAAGAATACAAAGCGCAATTAATACCAGCAATTCTTAATAGGTGTAATATGATAAAAAAAAAACATTTTAAATATATTTAAATATATATACAATTTTTTATTTTTTTTTTAAGAGTTGTGCACAGAGGACTTGTATAAAGGACTTTATAATGAAAGTAAATGGGGCTTTACTTTAATTTGCTCTCCAAAAAAACCCAAAACAACAAAAGGTCAATATTATCCTCAAGCTTTCAAAAGGTTAGTTCACCCAAAAATGAATATTCTGTCATTAATTACTCACCCTCACACCGTTCCAAACTCGCGGGATTTTAGTTTATCTTCAAAACACAAATTAAGAAATTAAGCTTTCTGATCCTTCATAGACGGCAACAAAACTGAAATGTTCGCGTCCCAGAAAGGTCGTAAGGGCATCATTAAAATATTCTGTGTCACTATCAGTGATTTATGCTTTAATGAAGCTACTTTTTGAGCACAAAGAAAGCGAAAAAATAATGGTTTTATTCATGCCACAATGTGCTTGCTTTGTGCACAAAGTGGCTTCGTTAATTCTTGTTCTGAGGATGAAGTACGGTCTTAATGACATGAGGGTGAGCAAGGAATGACACGCTTTTCTTTTTTGGGTCAACTATCTCTGTAATATAGTATGCATTATAAAGAAAGTAAACAGATTGGCCCTCATCAGAAGCGTTGGGACCAGACCCCTCTAATGGTCGTGTTGATCCACAGGCGTACCTCCAGCAGGCTCAAGAGCTGGTGCTGTTGGAGACCATAGTGCTGCAGACACTTGGTGAGTCACTGGATCTGCTCATGAATCTGTGCTGTATGAAAACAGTGAACACATGAGTCCTGTCTAACCGGTGATTTTGTTTCAGGGTTTGAGATAACAATAGATCATCCACACACAGATGTGGTGAGATGTTCCCAGCTAGTGCGAGGTAGATGCTTCCAACTCTCACTCTTTCTTTATCTCTTTCACTCTCTTTACTTTTTCCGGCTCACAACTGAGGGATCGGCATATTAGAATGATTTCTGAAGGATCACGTGACACTGGAGAAATTACATTTAGGAATGTTTACATTTGTAATGGCATTTCACATGGTTTTTACTGTAATTTTAACAAAAAGTAATTCCAGCCTTCATCAGCATAAGAAACTTCATTCAAAGTCATAAAAAAAAGCATACTGGCCTCAAACTTAAATGGTAATGTATAATATAAATATATTTATTATAATCCTGCACTTTCAGGGTTTTTTTTTTTTGTCTTTTTTCAGAGTGGTGGTGGTAATCTGATACCTGTTTAATTGGTAAAAATGAATTGAATGTTAATCCGACATGGTCTCTCTCTCTCTATTTGTCCCCTCAGCGAGCAAGGACTTGGCCCAGACCTCCTATTTCATGGCTACCAACAGGTTGTTACCCTGACCCCTATTTGTTGCACTGCCACGGCACCCTATGACTTCCTATTAGGCAGGGTTCTCCTTCCTGTGTCCAACGCCCTCTCGCGCCTGGGCTGGGTGTTTTTCAGCCCGGCCCAGTGCCGTGCGGTGTAATGTACGGAGGGCTTGCTGTTGGCGCAGAAGGTTGAATACACAGCCTGGGGTGTAGAGGTGCTAATAGAGATATCTTGATTGAGAGTGCATAGGTCAATAACTCAATTGGTAGCCTGAATATCAGCTCAGAGTTCAAAGCTGTAAACTTAGAGATCGCCACGGTAAGTACCAGAGAGTGCTTTCTTTGTGTTTTTTTTTTCCTATTTTTATTAAATTTTTTTCTTTTATTATTTTATATATTTATTATTTATTTATTTATAGGCTACTTTTCAAAGAGGTTTTTGATATCATGAATTTTTTTGCAAAAAATTTCAGCTGATTTAGAAAATAAATTTTCTTTATTCTTTTGGTAATTATTATTGATATTTTATTTTGTGGTTTGACTACTACTTTGTTTTGTTGGTTTTAAAGAAATGGCTCACCAAAAATGAGAAATTTCTGAGGGTATTCTCACCGTCAGGTCATCCAAGATGTAGATGAATTTGTTTCTTCACTGAGAAATTTAGCGTTACATCACTTGCTCATTAATATGTCCTCTGCAGTGAAACACATATATCAGTAAAATGTTTTAACCTTAAACTGTAATATGAGTTTATAATACATGCTTTCACCAGTAAAAAAATGTAATTTTGTCTGAATCAGGAGAGACATACGCGCTGGTCAAACACAGTTTACAAGTGAAAACGGTTCTATTTTCTTTACAATATTAATCAACTGGAGTTTTGTGGAGTACCGTGATGTTTTTATCAGCTGTTCTGACGGGACCCATTCACTGCAGAGGATACATTGGTGAGCAATTGATATAATGCTACGTTTCTTCAAATCATCTCCACTGAAGACACAAACATCCACATCTTGAGAGGGAGTACATTTTCAGGAAAATTACATTTCTGGATGAGCTATTCCTTTAAGTCCCGTTAATATTTACTTAATTTTAAAAACTATTTTCTCAGGTATTCTAATTACTTCCTATGCTTTTTATCCTTAGCCGATTAATTCGGGGACAACCCGAACCCCCCCCCCCCCCCCCATCCCATTGCACTCCTGAGTACCTCCGACACACTACTATTACTTCAGCTCCATTTATGAAATCCAAACTGCAACCTTTATGATAGCAGCCTGAATCTTTAACCAATCAGGTGGCGTCCCAAACTAAAATAGCTCGAGTCTGATTGACTGCATTGAAGTCTCATCTTCTGCTGTCACAGATTTAGTGACTAAAAGTTCATTTCAAGCCAGTTAAATGACTTTGATGGTCATTAACACAGCAGGAAGTTAAGTTGCTGTTAATGCCCACTTACTGAGAGAGGCCAGTTTCGATTGAAAGCTGGATAGGGATTGAGGAACCCAGCATTGGTGTTGCTTTTGCTGATGCCTCCCTTTAAATGTCAATTGAGTTTATTTGTATTTTATTCATTGAATCTGTTTCATAAATTGCAAACAATTTTGTTTTACAGCTGACCAGACAAAGAACGTTCTTGCAAACACACACCTGACTGGATGATCAGCTTTGAAATAATCATGATAATTCTGATGAACTAAGAAGAATGGAAATTAATTTAGGATTATGAAGTTAGGAGCTTAGGAAAGTGTTGCTCGTGTCTTCTGTTTCGTAATGAAGCGTTTTCTCTGTGTTTTCTGTGGTGTTGTCTCTCTTGCAGTCTGCACCTGACTACCTTCTGCCTGCAGCACAAACCCACAGTGGTGGCGTGTGTCTGTATTCACCTGGCCTGCAAGTGGTCCAATTGGGAGATTCCTGTCTCCTCAGATGGGAAACATTGGTGGGAATATGTAGACCGGGCTGTCACTCTGCAGCTTCTTGATGGTCAGTCAAACATAACTTAAAGCAATAGTTTACCCCAATAGTACTCGGCCCCCAAGCCATCCTAGATGTGTAAGACCAGGGCCGTGCCAGGATTTGTTCCTTGGTAATGCTGGTGAATAGGGGTCATTACTTTGAAACCAAGTTTTGGTTATTTTGCTAGGTAAATTTATCTTTCTCGAAGGGATGCATTTCAAATTTACATTTTTATGAAGCAATTGCTACACATGAATTTTATGTATTACATTTTTTTGGTATATTTGGTATGTTTTGTTTCTACAGACCTGACTCACGAGTTTCTCCAGATCTTAGAAAAAACACCAAGCAGATTAAAAAGAATCAGAAACTGGCGGGTAAGTACAAGTACTTTTGTTTATATTAACTATAAAATCATAATAGGTTTTTGAGAAAAATGTTTTAATAGCCAGCAAGTAATAGACAAATTTTAAAGATTGCTGATTTGTGTTCTCATTTTAGGCCAATCAAGCTGCCAAGAAGCCAAAACTCGACAACCAATCTTTAGACGGTTCCTTCCAGACATCTCTGAGCCAAGACGCTTCATTGATGGGGAGCATGTGTGACATCGGAGGGGGCTTGTATTCGGAACCATCCACCTCTTTCCCATTGGATGGCGCATCGATGACGCTCAACGGCCTGTCGAGTCTGCAGAGTTCTGCTTTTAGCTTCCCTGCACAAATTTCCCAGAGTGCAGATGCATTTCTCGCGCTCCAGGGGCCGCAAGCGAGCAAACACGGACACGCCTCGGCAACTCTCGCCCCTCAGAAACTCACTCTAGAGAAATACCGTGAAAAACACGCGGCTGAATTAGAGCAAAGACGCAGACAGGAAGAAGAGGAAAGCGACCAGCATCGAAAACATGGACACTTATCGTCCGAACAGTCTACGTCAATCAGGATGAAGTATTCCCAACAGCAGGTACCAGAGCGATCGTTAAAGATTGGGTCGCTTAAACGGCGCCACCCTTCTTCGTCGGAAAACGGTTCTGCTAGTCAAGAAGAACTGAAAATGAAGATCAAGGTTTCGTCAGATAGTAGCAGCAGCGGTAAGAGCCGCCACAGTCCGCGCTCGAGCCGTGAGAAACATCGCGAACATTCGTCGCACAAAATACCGAGACACGACTCGTCACACTCACACGGTAGCCACCACCACCACCATCACCACCATTCATCCAAATCTCACCGATCTTCCAAGAGCCACTCCTCCTCTGCCTCTGTATCTGTCAATCAACCTATAGGCCACGCCCATTTGGCAAAGATTGACAGGAGGCTGGGGGAGGGGCAGAGTTCTGAGCCCAATGCTGCTTTAATAAATAACGGTCCACACATGGATTATGAAGACACTTTTAATATGCTTGATTCCCTATTAAATGCACAAAACTTCTAAATTAGCGGAAAAATTGACGTTTTCACGCAAAACCTAGAGATAAAACGTACGATTTTCGTTCTAGCTAATTTTATGCAAGAATCACTCATCCGTTATGTCATAGTCTCTCTCTGATTTAATCATGTTTCGTCACTGAATTTAAAGAAAAAAACTACATAGTGAAGGTTGTAACGGCGTTTTAGTATGAACGTGTAAACAACATTTGCGAATTTACGGTTTTAAAACCTCGTAGAGCTTGCTAAAGAGAGATTGCGAAATGCCTCTGGCAATTTTAACCCGTTTTAGTTGGAGAAACGCAATGTGATTAAGTGAATATGTGTATGTTCTTACTTCATGCTTGATTAACGATGTTTAAATGTGTTTTTTTTTTTTTTTTTTTCGTTTATAAAATGGATGAAAATAGAAACGTGTGACTGTTTACAAAAGGAAGGTGCAGATATCTGTTCACTGTTATTTGTATCGATATATCTATGTCTAATTATATTTCACGAATGCTCAGGTTTGGAGTTTCCTAAACGCGAAAAATGTCAGCCGAATTTTAGCTGAAATTTAGCAAAAATGCCTGTACACAGATTCCATTATATCGCTTTCCATATATTGTAAATCTTAATGTACTGTAAAGTTAACTATTTTATGTTGTTACCCTCTGTTAGAAAGCTGAACCGATGACATCATCGTGCCCAGGGTCCTTTGCGTAATAACTGTTGCGTCTTACAATTTTGAAGACCTTATGCTTGTATTTTTTTTTTTTTTTTTTTTGGGACTCTTTACAGTAGTGGAAAGCAAATGGCTTTTCGGCAAGAAGTGGGTAATTTTTAATTTTTTTTGTTTCGTGCGCCAAGTTTGAACGATCAGGATCGCATCCCAGAATTCTCAGCTGATCTGTTCTATT
Source organism: Enteromius unitaeniatus (assembly GCA_032359435.1). Taxonomy (NCBI): domain Eukaryota; kingdom Metazoa; phylum Chordata; class Actinopteri; order Cypriniformes; family Cyprinidae; genus Enteromius; species Enteromius unitaeniatus. Next base: position 678,988 of record JAUMHI010000029.1, read on the forward strand.
CTTCGCGGTGTATGTCGAGCCTTAAAACTACGATAGAGATTTTAGCAGGTCGAGTCTATCTGTCCCATTTCATATGTTCTCAGTATTTAAGATGCGATTTCTGTTCCTGTCTTCTACCCCTCACTGGCTGCTGATTCTGATTGGTTAATAGGTGGGCTGCCATTCAAACGAAGCAGCAGTCAACTTCCTGTTCTCTGTTCAGTGCTCTTAAAACCACTTTAAGAGCGTTTTGAAGGGTTTGGATGTGGATAACAAGGAGAAACTCAATCTAGATGTGGCCTAGTCTCCTGTTGTGCTGTTGTAACCTCCTTTTATCAGATACCAAAGGTTTGTGCCTCAGTGTTTGCCCACCGTTGGAACTGTATGAAACTTTTGGGTTTGTGTCTTTATTTTATTTTATTTGGAATGCCACAGTTCTTTATTATAGAATTAGATCTGAGTCTGTATGGATGATGTTTTGGATTGTCTAATAAACATCCAAGAATATTGCTTATGAAGATGCTTCGTCTCATCTTATCACTGTTGTTTTTTTAATTGTCCCGAAGTTTAATACCTAATTTTATTTTTAGTTGAAATGGAATAACTCAAACTCAATTGCTTATCGAAATGTGTCTGAATTTTTCCAAATAGTTTAGTATGCATTCTTAATGTCAATTTTGGATAGTCTGATTAGGTTAATATTTGAGACTTTACACCTTAGTGTACTAATTCACACTAAATTGAAAGTAAACCTGGTTTCAAAACCACTTAGGTTTATAAATGTTTTAATGTCTAATTTTATTGAGAGAAAAAAGTAGTCGAGTAAAAGAAAATATCGCCTTGCTCATTCAAAAAAACTGCAGGTTTTGTTCCCCTAAGCAAGCCCTATGCTTACACAGCTCCTTACGAACAATGTTTTAAAGATCAGCATATCTGCTGGAATATTGCAGTCCCAGTAAAACAGCAGGTTAAATCATGATGTCATATCCTGCCGGCTTTTACTTGTCCCAAACCACAGACGGGGCTCAAAACTGACATGTGCAAACTGCAATATAAGCATACAAGCTTTTGCTGAGGGAAGCGATCAGTAGGCTACCTCATTGGCTTTTTTTGCATACTGCACATTTTGCCAACTGCATAGTCATTTTTTCACATGGAGAAAACATGCATGCTAGTTTTCCATTTTGAGAAATCCACTGTAAAATTAAGCAGCAGAACGAGTGCATTTCCTCTCCTGGCCGCCAGATGGTGGTCTTGAGTTATCAAGCAGTTCAAATACATGTGATCTGATCGAACCAACACAGACATCAAAAAACTACCTTGTTCCCCCCCGAGAGGCCGATCTGGTTTATGAAGAATGTCAGTGCTTTTACATAAGAAACCAGGTGTTTTTCGACGCGCTAGCATCTGCTTCTAACCTCAAAATGTAATTTTCCTCATGTTACACTCTTATAACTCACTTCTCCTTTAGGCCAAGTGCTGCCTGTCTGCTTATTAGCTAACCTGAGAAAAGTTTTGCACATTTGTGTCTTAAAAGAGGTCAGTAGTACTTGGAGAATGCTAACCGTTGGCCACTAGGAATTAGTTGGTTTGGGAATAAACACAGTCTTGATTATATCTGAATCAAAGTAAGTTGGCGTACTTTAAGTTACAGAAAAACATTGGTTTTCTTTACTATAACACTCACTGGTGGATTGAGCAGTGAACTACTACTTTGAATGATATTTTTGTGCATTAGCAGGATAGCCCTTACCAAAACATTCACTGGTCAGTTGCGCACAATCACATAGGACCATTTATAACTTAAAACTACTGTTAATAAATCAAGGGCTTGTGGCTTTTAAAGGACGTTCTTGCCAAACGATAACAATAGATATATTAGCAACCGCACCAATCGACGATGATGCTCTGTTTCTAATACTGCAGGTTTATTGGCTTTCAGACCTCAAGTTTGTTACAGTCGGTGGATTTCCACTTGTTAGCGCGGAAAAGTCGTTCTAACACATGATACCACCATAATGTTGACAGAGGAACTAACTTATACTGATATACACAGTCAGAATATTTCTTTTCCCATGAAAACCAACCAAAAAGATTGAACTTTTGACCAATCCGTCCCACTAATCGATGAACAAGTGCTTTAAGATTCTCCTCCCAACTTCCTGTTTGTAATCATCTCAACAAAAAGGCAAGGCTGTTTAAGAAAGTAAGAAATACTCGTGTCGTCTCAGTTTTAGCTTCTCTATGGCTTTCATGTTCATGCTTCCTTTCCTTTCCCTACCTTCTTCCCCTCAGCTTTCCTTCCTCCTCTTGGATGAGTGGAGATGGGGTCATTTCTGTACAATATTGAGCTGTCAAATGATGTGTTTATATGTATGTAAAGTCACTGTGTGTGTGTGAGAGAGAGAGAAGTAGTGCTGGACAACTTACTCAGCTCTGATTATGTTCATAATACCCTCTGAATAGATCTTGACTGACAGCTCTATTGAAAACGGTTTCTAATGTTCTTCCTAATGGAAGGCAGTGTAGATATTTTAACGCCTTTCTCTCTTTCTGTCAGACCGAGACCGTGTTTTCACGGTTCTTGACCTTAAGTACTCTTAAATTGCGTTACACGGCAATTTAAAACCATTTATGTCAATCCTGAAGTCTAGAAACTAGTTTTGATATGTAACAAGACAGTTTAGTGACAGCACGGCGCGATTTCAGACGGTAAAAAGAAACAAATCATTACTCCGTCCTCGGGAATAAAACGTAAATATGTGACGTTCAGCTCCGCCGGAGGATTCTGATAAATTTGGCACGCGACAGAGCGGCGTGTCGAGCAACTCGGTGTTGTTCATCATTTTAGCAGTTTCTCTAAAAATAAGAGTCGATATTGAGTTTAGACGGCCAACATTTTTCTCATATGTCTTGGAAGGCTTCTCCTCTTGAGATTTGAACTTCTCAGGCGGAGTTTTGTTTAGGAACGAGGTTTGAGATCATCTTCTCACAATCCTGGTGGTTTTCTTGCCCCGGCGATGCGGAAAAAGGCGAGTTGGAGGGAGGAAATCAGATTTGTGTGAAAACACAGCCTCTCCGTGGACGCTGATTTAATCACAGCTTTGCTCTGGGATCTGCTGAGCTCATATTTAACCAGTATATTAGAGCCAATATGCTGATCCGAGCTCAGTTTTCGCTGTTTGTCCCTGCTGAATCAACACTCAAACTATTCCGGATCTGCAGTCCCACACAATAATGGTTTTTTTGTCGGTGCTCTGATAGGAATTACCATGGTAACAATAGTTTCTGCCAAAATATCACAATTACTGAAGCACTGACACTGTTGCCTCACCCTTCTCATTACTGCAATGCAATATGAGACAAAGTTCAACAAATACTAGATGTATTTGCTAGTTAAAAAAATAATACATGTTCAGAAATACAAAATACCACTTAAATCATTATATATATATGTATATATATATATATAAACTATTACAAAACAAGTTTCTTTATAGTTTTCTCTTTAATACAAAAACAATAGGCTATTAAAATAATTATTTAGAGTTTAAAAATAATATCCTAATATCTCCATTTTGGCATTTATTAGACGTTTTTATCCAAAGCGACTTACGGATGAGGACAAAAGAAGCAGTAATAAGTGCTGTCTCAATTTAGCCTAATTCAGTACATGTCCTCTGAAATGCAAAGGCAAAATTAGAACATTTTATTTAGAGGAAAATAAATCATTAATGTTATGAATATTATATTTCATTTATATTATAATATTATTATTGTCAGATGTTTTGAATAATACTTAAATACAAAATAAGTTAAAATTTCAAATAAAATATAATAACTAATCATATTCGTACATCGTTAACAATTTTGTTTCCTTAAATGTATGCTGATTTATAAATGCTAAAACATGCATCTTGCAGATTTAAATTTATGCTTAATAAGAAATGTTTTTTTCATTTAAAGGATTTAAAAGCAATATAGTGAAATGAAAATCATTATAAATCATTACACACACACACACACACACACACGAATAATAATAACAGGAATCATTTTTTTACAGTACTTTTTAATATAAATATATAGTGCTGTTAGACGACTAATTGATTAATCGGATCCAAAATAATACGTTTTTACTTGCATAAAATATGTGTGTGTACTGTGTATATTTATTATACATATTTAAATACACACATTATGCATTTTGAAAATATTCTCATGAATTTAAATGTATATATTAACGTACAAAAATATATTTTTTATATTAATATATACATGCATGGGTGTATTTATGAATCCAGAATAAATATACACAGTATACAAACACATTATGTAAGCAAAAACTTACATATTAATTGTTTAACAGCACTATATAATCAATATCAGAAAAAAAAAAATTATTTAAAGAACAAACCTTTTTTTTTTTTTTTTTCATATTTCCAATTATTCATTTTTTTTATTGGTTGCAATTTTACATAATGTCATTTGATTTTTGTTACGAAATATGACGAGTACATGCTTCAATCATGGAGACACACACACAAGCAAAATGATTTACACTTGGTCAGCTGGACTAATCAAGTACAAATATGCAGCTTGGGTTCATAACACATGAAATGATTCAAAAGCAATCAATCACAATGACTCTTAACACGTCAGCTAACAACATGTTAGCCTGTAGCCGGCGGGTGAGTGATAGACTGGCTGTTCCCCAGACCCTCGCTGTCGTTCAGACACAGATTGGTAGTAATGGCCTGTAGATTGTGTGTGGTGGGCCAGGTAATGATTTCTATTAGCCGTGTTTGCCGAACAGATTGTGGGAGAGGGGAAACGTATAAGAGGAGACTTTCTCCCTCATACTATAAAGTTTACATGGCGAGAAACAACATCCAAATTATAAGATATATATATATATATATATATATATATACAGCCCATATACAGCTCTGGAAAAAATAAGAGATCACTGCAGAAATCAGTTTCTTTTGGGTTTTATTCATAAAACTGTTCATCCCACCAATACACCACAAATACAAAGCAATGCACGTTTATTTCATTTTTTGAAAACCGCCGTCTTTG
>JAUMHI010000029.1:684148-696997 GCA_032359435.1 Enteromius unitaeniatus
CAGTCCATAGCATCAATGCCTTCGTCTTGCAGGAACTGCTGACACACTCCAGCCACATGAGGTCTAGCATTGTCTTGTATTAGGAGGAACCCAAGGCCAATCGCACCAGCATGTGGTCTTACAGGAGGTCTGAGGATCATCTCGGTACCTAATGGCAGTCAGGCTACCTCTGGTGAGCACATAGAGGAGAAAATGCCACCAAAAAAATGCCACCCCACACCATTACTGACCCACTGCCAAACCGTTCATGCTGGAGGATGTTGTCTCCAGACTCTGTCACGTCTGTCACATGTGCTCAGTGTGAACCTGCTTTCATCTGTGAGGAGCACAGGGCACCAGTGGCCAATTTACCAGTCTTGGTGTTCCTGGCAAATGCCAAACGTCCTGCACGGTGTTGGGCTGTAAACACAACCCCCAGCTGTGGACTTCAGGCCCTCATACCACCCTCATGGAGTCGGTTTAAGCAAACACATGCACATCTGTGGCCTGCTGGAGGTCATTTAGTGGCCTGTCTCCTGGTAGCGGCTCCATGGTCTGGACTCTACGCTGACAGACACAGCAAACCTTCTTGCCACAGCTCGCACTGATGTGTCATCCTGCATGAGCTGCACTACCTGAGCCACTTGTGTGGGTTGTAGACTCCGTCTCATGCTACCACTAGAGTGAAAGCACCGCCAGCATTCAAGAGTAACCAAAACTTCAGCCAGAAAGCATAGGAATATATATATATATATATATATAAATTAACTGTGTCAAAAATAAAATAAAATAAAATAAAATTTATAAAAATATTCATATTTATTCAATAATATATAGGATTAACTGATAAATATTAGCTTAAAAATAAAAATAAAATCTATATTTCTATCTCTATGTATACATTTTTAACTTCTCATTAACTATTATACTGACAAATATAAGTATAAAGTATAAAATATTATTTAGTATAAAATATTTTACTTAAAATAATTTTATTTATTTAAAATAGTACAAAATTTAGTTACGGAAAATGGATACATTTGTTTATTTTATTTATTTATTTACATATTTATGATTCAAGTACTGTCATTAACACAAAGGAAACTGAACTAAAGACATTCTTAAATTGTTAAAATAGTTTAACTTCATTAAAATATTTTTATTATTATTATTAAATTACATTTACTTCATACATAAAAAATATAATATATATTTATTAATACATAAATATTAAACATTTAAAAACATTTTAATTATTTAAAATTATTTTATTCAATGATTCATTCAAACCTTTTCATTACAAATTATTTTAATTATTATTTTTTTTATTAAATTACATTTCCTTTATACATAAAATATATATATATATATATATATATATATATATATATTAATATATAAATATTTTTCATTTAAAAACATAATTTAACTATTTTAAATATATTTTTTTATTGATTTAAAAAATTAACTAGAAGTAACCAGTGATCTCAGACTTTTAGACTTTTGTGCTTGCCAAAGATGTTGCTAAGTGCTTGCTTAGTTTCCCCGAGCAGTTAAATAAAAGTTAAATAATGGCTCAGTCTGACTTTTAACAGCAAAAGTCCTCTACAAGCCACTTCATTTCAGTAAGTAAGTCTGACACTAGTTTGCTTAAATGCAGGTTGCTAACATTAGTAAAAACTCATTTTCAGACAATTGTTTGTGTAGATTTCACCTTTTTGTGCATTTCGTGGACTTTCACACATCTCGCAGCGTAGCAGGAGTCCGCTGTTGGAGAAGGTACAAGCTGAACAGTTCCACTTCTGATTGTGGCGCGGAGCCTGCAGTCCCGCCGAGAGCCTTCGGGGGGCGCACAAGGACGAAAGGGGGCTCTTCTTACCCCCGTGTTGCGACAAGGGGCTAACCTGCCTAAACCGCTTCACCTGCGGAGAAAAATCCTCCCCCTGGTCGGCCTTCAAATCAGAGCTCTGGATCTTTGGGCTCCGAACAGGCTCCGCCCCCTCGGGTAATTGGCCGAGAGGAGATCTGTCGGAGGGTGAATTCCCGGTTCGTTTCCTCTTCTTTTCTTTGTTCACCGAGGGGGAAAAGAACGATCGGATGTCATGCTGCTTGTCCCTTTCAAACTGTGGCGGATGGGAAGAAAAAGAACACTTTTTGTTAAACACAAAGTGTTTGAGGCTAAGAAACTTCATCTTGTGACAGCAAAGTGATGAAACCAAAGACACTTCAGAGAGGAAAGCACTTTTTGAGGTTCAGGTTTCCACGACTAGAAGGTGGGAAGCCTTGTCATGTTTAGGGATGTCAAAAATACCAGTTCTGTCTGTAGCAATGATGAATCAATTAAGAAAAAAAAAGAGATCTCATTTCTTCTTATATAACTACTTTTACTGTTGTTCAATGCTGTTTACGTGCAATAGTCAATTTGCATGCATTTAAATGAATTTTTGCATATAGCATATTAGGGATGCACCAACTTTTTGGTTACCAAAAAATATTCGATAATATTAATTACAATTAATTACAGTTCTTTTAACGATTTTTTTTGGTTTGCATAATATATGTTTGTGTACTGTGTATATATTTATTATGCAAATATAAATACACACACATACAGTATATATTTAGAAAACTGTTTACATGTATTTATATGTATATATTTCTATTCATATCATTTATATTATATACAAATATTTTATATAATATATAATTTTAATATATAAACATTATATTCTAATACAAACATTCATGCATGTGTGGTTATGTATATATACACATAATAAATATATAAAGTATATTATATGTTATGTAAACAAAAACTTTTGGTTGAGATTAATCATTTAATTGTCTTTTCTATCAAGACAAAACAGTAAAAAGCACATTTTGGCTATTTAATTTATGCAATGGTGAAAAACAAAAACAACAACAAAAAAACCCCAACATGTTCGGTATTCTGCCTTCACAGAAGCGTTTAATTTTGTTTGATTTTTTAGCTTCGGGCAAAAATGTTAATTTCGGTGCATCCCTATATATATTTTTTCAATTGTGACAACTGTGGTCGCATTTATATTTAATTTCTAAAAATACTGTAACGTTTACGTACGTGAGAAAAGAAAATTCCGTCCTTGTCGTCCTCAGAGTCACCCTTCATGGTGTCGCTTGGCGTCCACACCTTAGCAAAGTTCAGAAAGTCCCATTTCTCTTCGTCTCCCACCTCAGCTTTCAAATACTCTTTCTTTCCATTCAGAGCGCTGCCGGTAACAGTTTCCTGTTCGATATCATTTGTGAGATCTCAGCAAACGAAGGCACATTTTCCAAACAAGTCTCTCCAAAGTTTACAGCAGATATTGTGTTGCCATTTAATTTAGTCCCAAGACATTATATATTGATTATTTTAGAAGTACTTTGGCAAGCCTGCAAAAGAAGTTTGCACCAATTCAAACCTGTACATTTAAAGTAATCTATAAAAATGCTCATAAAATGACACTAAGTTTTTGAGTGCATCTATTAATACTGAAGGTGAAATTTTTTCCTTATCTGAAGGTTGAGCTACCTTTCTGTTTAACATGGCCCACATGACAGTGTCAAAGGTTCCTTTGGCAATGAGGTAGTGGATGTGTACAGTCGTGGTCTGCCCTATGCGATGTGCTCTGTCCTCTGCTTGTTTGATTTGTCCTGGGTTCCAGTAGAGTTCGGCAAAGACCACGTGAGACGCAGCCGTAAATGTCAGACCCTGAGCACAAAGAGATTCATTTGTTACATACACTATGACAGCACTATTTTCATGTGAAGTTACTGAGGCAGACGCGCTTGAGAGTTTTTACAAGGTTGAGAAAAATAAAGAACAGTGAGATGTTACGAGATTGAAGTAACGAATGGTGTCATTATTGAACGTACACTGTTACGTCATATACTTGAGGTTTTACATGTTTGAGTGAAATGTTTCAAACAACAGGTGTTACAAAGAAGAACAGTGCAATATAAATAAATAAAGCTAAACGTTACAAGAGGTCAGAGATTAAGGTGTTACAAACAAAAATATCTTTAAATTCGGAACGCACAATAATATCGAAATGTTATCGGAATCGGCCGATAAAGGCTTACAATGTAAACATCGCCAATGGTTGATTAAACGCACCTTGTAATGTTTGAACCACATGCCATGTTTTTTACATTTGTGTGAAATGTTACAAACATGTGTTACAAACAAGAACGAGAGTCTGTTTTGAGTCAAAAGCTTGAATAAAAACATTGTTAAATTAAATAACTTAATATATACAAATTTATTTAGTAATAAGTATATACGTGATGTAATATTTTTCCAAATGGATTATGAAAATGTAAAACAAAGGAAAATATTCCACAAAGGAAAAATGTAGTTATTACGGTTGACACACTTCAGTGTCATAAGGTTGAGTGAGCAATAAAGAATAGCAGTAAGATGCAACAAGATTGAGGTGTTACGAGGTTGTTTAAAACATTAGGGTCGAATGATGATTATGTGTTTGAGATGCGTTTACATGGTTTTGTGAAATGTTACGAACAACAAACAATACAATGTTTGTGACGTTAAGATGCTAGAACTTTGTTTTAAGTGTAAAGAAGAACAGTATAGAACAGTATGATATATTCAATGTTTGAGAGCATTAACATTTCAGTGTTACAAGTTTGTAACGTACTGCATAGAGGGATGTTACAATGTTAGCGAGATGAAGATTTCACAAGGTTATGTGAAACAAAGTAACTTGTAATGAGTTCAAACGTTTTGTGAGGTTAACAAAGAATGAATGGCGGTAACATTTTTATAGTATTCTGTGTTACAAGGTTGTGAGACTGTATGTATGTTACAATGATTATAAGGTTACATGAATATGACTGTTACATGGTCTTATAGAGAAATGTTACAATGTTTTTGAATTGAAGATGTTACAAGGATGTTTGAAGCATTTTCAAGTTCAGCTAGAGCATTACGATGTTGTGAGACATACTGTGTAGAATGTTTCGTAACAATTTAGAATAGGTAACACTTGTTACCTTTTACCTCAATAAATTCTTAATTTGTTGCTTATTAATAGTAAGGTGGTTGTTAAGTTTAGGTATTGGGTAGGATTAGGGATGTAGAGTAAAGCAATAAAATATGCTTAATGAGCGCTAATGAAGAGCTAATATTCTAGTAATATGCTGCTAATAAGCAACTAATAGGTGTAACTGTAAAATAAAGTGTTACCAAAAGTTTAAATGATAACAAGGTTGATTGTTACGACTTTATGTGATGTATTGGAGATGTTAAAGGTTGTTTTAAGCATTTCCAGCTTACAAGGATTACTGCACAGTGGAATGTTACCAATGTTTACGCAGAGGAGGCTGTATAAAACATACTTTTTATTACAATGTTGGGGTGTTACATGCTTGCATGAAGCATAAAACAGAACAGAGTGGCTGTTACAAGAAACATGGATGTTACATGGAAGTTGGGTGGGGATTTACAAACAGCAGTATGATGCTTGCAACGTTAAGACTGTTTACCTGCCCAGCTGCCTGTATACTAAGTATGGCCACACGCGTGTCTGGATCATTTTGAAAACGATGCACAAGTTGGATCCTCTCTGCAGAAGGAACACTGCCATCGATGCGTATATAACTAGCCTGAAATAAAAAAAAATGCACAATGAAGAGAGCCTAAGGTACATTTTGGTTTTTAACATTTTCATTCTTTTATTTATGTGTAAAAGCTTCGCCATTAAAGCAAAACTTGCACCCTTAAATCTAAATAAAAGCATTGCGAGAAGTAACGAAACCATCGATTGCCGCAATAAAGACTGAGTTTTCCAGCTCTGTGGTTGTTCAAAGAGCATTAACGCACCCAAGTTGAAACTTACTGCGAATGTGACACATCCAGAGTTGGCAGTTGGCAACTTTTTAGTGCTCTTCAAGTACATTTTTGGCATTATCGTCCTACCATCATCTGACAGCTGTAAAACACAGGTGAAGCGGTGTACAACACCTTTCTCTTTCTGCCTCGCACAACTTCAGAAATATTCACAACCGTGTTAATTTTAGCTTCCCGCCTAACTTTTCTTCCCATCTCTCGCTTGGGGTGCGAGGAGCGTGACAGGTGTGAGAACGTCGGAGCGCGTGTGCCACCCCGTTCGCGTTGCGATCACACCTGCTGGTGCGAGGCCCCTTCTTCCCCCATAAGATTCATAAACACCAATTAACGGCAGGACAGATAAAAAAAGAAAAAGCCGAAAGAAAATCTTTACAGTGTCTGGGATCAAACGTCTGGCCAGAGAGCAGCGAAACAAGAAAGTGAGGGAGAGATGGAGGAAAAGAGAGAGGGGGGCTGGGGGCCAAAAAGAAGAGGAAATTGACGAAACAAGCTCTCATTAAAACAGTGAGACATCTGTGAAGACACCGTGTCGGCAACCAGCCGCGCTCTTTAGGGTGCAAAGTGTTTTGAGCGTGCCGCTGTGTGAACAGGCACAAGAGGAACGGATTGTGGTAAAAGATGAATCAACAGCTCTGATGAAATGTCTGTTAGACAACAAAAATGGATTTGTCAAGTGATGCTATGCAAGTTTTGGGCCCATACCATTCAGAAGTGTACCGAAGTCTGAGTCACAGCAAAGTTTAGGATGGATTTTTTAGACCTGGATCAGTCAGTGAGTTGATTTTGAGAACCTGATCAGTATGATTTTTGTAAGTCTGGTTTGGTGAAATGGACCAATGATTTAATTTATGAATATATCTGAATTTAAATAAACCACCGTTTTTATGTCCACACTATTTCCATAATCTTAAAAATTTAATTAATTTCTATGACTTTTTCAGGTCTGGAAATCACCTGATATTTCTGTATAATTCCATGTTTTTTATAATGAAATAAATAAATATAATGCAATAAATATAAATATTTATTTATGCCTATATTTCTTTAATATAATTAAGAGTTATTGAATCGTTTGATTCATTTCACAAAATGAGTGACTGACTGAGCAGGTTCTTGAACTCAAATCACATTCACTGAAAGAAAAATTGCTGAATCGTTTCCAGTTCACTAAAATAAGTCTCATTGATTCATTTGCAAAATGAATTTACAACATTCTTGAGTTCAACTCACTGTTTACTGAAAGAAAAGTTAATGAATCATTTGATCCAGTTCACAAAATGAGTTTGAATGATTCATTTCCATGATCAGGTTCTCAGACTCGACTAACATTTTCCAGAAAGAAAAAAGATGGGAAAAAGAAGCAAAAAAGAAAGAAAAGAGGTTAGGATATTATTATGGACATTAGGAGAACGTCAGAAGAGCTGTAATAAAGCACAAGTCAATTTTTATGACACTTTAATAAAAAATTTGGAATCTTTCTACTGGCACAATATTCAATACTCTAATTCTGCTCATCAGAATAAAAAAGTCACTTAGATTTTCAGCAACATCAGTGATAAAATCATGTCAATATTGACATTTTTGCAGGAAAACTGTTTTTAATATAACTTTCAAACCAGTGGTTTATATACACACACTCACCTGATTGACAGCAAGACTCTGACCTATTCTTTTGCCATAAGAATGAACCAGTGCCCTACTGAGGGAATGTGTTAAAGCAAAGAATGAACTCTACCCAGGGAATCAACACGCTCTCCTTCACCTCCTTTAGTGCTGTCAAGCCCTTTCATTCTGTTTTTTTCCCTTTCACGCAAACACTTTTTTGGCCTTATCTCTCATTCAGCTCACACACACACACAAACATCCACCTCTCTTTCTCTCTCTGAATGGGTCAGTGTGTGTGTGTGTTGGGACGGCGGTGTGACAGGCTTTGCTGCTGGCTGATTTAATGAACAGGGTTGAGGTGCTGACATACTTTTGCTTTCACTAGAATCTCAGCGCACACACACATACACACCTTGGCCTCGATGACAGCCTCGGTACACGCCTGCAGCATGCTGAGATGATGAGCAAAGACCAAAAACTTCAGCTGTTCGGTTTCCAACATCATCTTTATATAGTCCTTCACCGCTCCGGCCTGAGAGAGATGGAAAGAAAATAGAGAAAAATCATATCGTGATCCAGCCAGGGAACATAGTTTAGGAATAACATTCTAAAACATTCTAATATGGTTCCAAATTAGTTATAAAATAGAATGTTTCAGAGCAAATTAAAACTGCACATGAAATCGGTTCTTAATAAATGACACATTTGACACAAATGGTCACAAACAACATTATATATATATATATATATATATATATATATATACACACACATCTCATTTTATATTTTTATACACTATTTAAAAAAAGTTTGGGGTGAGTATTTTATTTTATTTTCTTTTTCTTTTTGAAAGTGTCTTCTGCTCATCAAGGCTGCATTTATTTAATAAAAAAAATCTATAAAAAAAATAAAATTGAGGAAATATTATTACAATTTAGAATTACTGTCTTCTATTTGAATATATGTAAAAATTTCATTTATTCTAGTGATGAAAAGCTGGATTTTTACCATCATTCCTCCAGTCTTAAAGTGCCCCTAATATGCAATTTTAAAGGTTGCTGATATTGCTTTATGAGTCTCTTAAAACAGGTCAAAAAACACTTTAGTTTCCCCCAAAAATAGATTTAATTTTACCCCATTTCTAAATGATTTGTAAACGACTTGTGAAGCAGTTCGAAGAATCAGTCTGTCTAAACCCCTTCTTCATGTGAGCCCTCACTGCTGTGATTGGTCAGATGGCGCAGTCCTTTATGATTGGTCTACCGCTCCAGAGCTTGTACCAAAACTACACTTTCTGACATTACTAGGGATGCTTTCAGAGAGCATACATCAACTACTTAGCACGGACTACTGAGGAAAGTGCTCAAAATTTGCTTTAGTAAGCGAATCGGGCACACCTCTACATTTTGAATTTCAACACTGTATAATGCATAACACTGCGTTAAACATTGTTTATCATTACTTAAACTAATGAGACCGAGAGACAGTCAAGCTGCATGATTAGACTACATTAGTCCCCCAGCTGAACAACAGAACTACAGAAACGCAAGTTAGCCGGTTACCAAGACATGTGCAGGGTTGTTACACAACATAACATACACAAATACGTATTTGAACGATCGCTAGAAAATACCATAATCAATTATTAATCATACTTACAGGTAGAAGTTCTGAGGAGCAAATAAACTGGGCACTGATCCATCTTTTAAGACCAAGCGTTTGGTGAATATCGCGTTATACTCCCCAAGATTGGAAAAGCAGTCATCAGTAAAATGACGCGGACACAACACAAGATTGGAATTGTACTGCTGAGGTGTTGTTGAAAAAAAATGTATGTTAACCACTCATTTTTTGTAGATTCATCTTTCAGAAGGGCATATAAAACAAATGAACTCTCACAGCGTCTTCTTGACATGATGTAATCAATGTGGAATTTGTACTGTTTGTGGGCGGGGCAAGTTGTTCACGACGTAGAACTTGGGCGGACATTATGCAAATATGTTACTTAGTGACGTGGATCAGTAACAAAAAAGATTCGAATTGCTGACGACTTGTTTAGGTGAATGTGTGCCGCCTCTTTTTTTGATAGACGATAACTTTATTTATTGTGCACAAATTTGCAGATTTATGTTCACATACAGCTACATGACACACTGCATGAAAGATCATATTTGAAAATGCATAATAGGGGCATTTTAAGTGTCACATGATCCTCAAATCATTATAATACATTGATTTACTTATGAAACTTTTTTTAATTAATGTTGAAAACAGTTGTGCTGCTTAGTATTTTTGTGGATACTAATACGTTTTTTTTCTTTGATACATAGAAAGTTCAAAGCATTTATTTGAAAAATATGTGCAAATGCATTTAATTTCGATTAATTCAATGCGTCTTTGCAGAATTAAACTCTATAATTTATTTATATCATCATTATTATTATATTATAATGATATAATATATTATAATATAATATATCATTATAATAATACTTTTTCCTATTAATTTAATGTAATTTTAATTTTTTTATCTTTAGTTTTAAAAAAATAAAAATAAATTTGATCTTTAGGCCAGAAAGAAATTATTTGTAACACTACAAATAGATTTGCTTTTGATTAATTTGATTAGAAAAGAAAAAAAAACTCATCCCAAACTGCTAGCAGTTATCTTCTGTAAAACTCTATTTAATAAAAGAGTATTTTACTGTAGCGCTGTTGCTGGGCTGCATAACTGCAATCTGCTTCGATTTTACAACATTTAACGTGTTGTTTTGCCACTTTAATCCCAAATCTCCTTTCAACCAGTGAGACCTGCTTTTCCATCAACAAAAAACCCCACAGAACTCCTGAAAAATCTCTAAACTGTGAGATGCCGTTATGGTTAGCATAGTTGTTAAACGAACAACGTACTGAATCATTTGCCGGAAGCCAGTCCTCTTTTCCTGAATTTCAAAGCTGCTCTTGGGTTTCTCATTACTGAAGAGTTT
The DNA here is from genome assembly GCA_032359435.1 of Enteromius unitaeniatus. Lineage (NCBI taxonomy): Eukaryota > Metazoa > Chordata > Actinopteri > Cypriniformes > Cyprinidae > Enteromius > Enteromius unitaeniatus. The sequence goes on from JAUMHI010000029.1 coordinate 694,607, forward strand.
TGCCTTTTTAATATCGCCTAATTGGCGCCCGAAACTGTCTGTGAAGGAGTGCTTTTTTTCCCTTCTTTTTTTAAGCCTTGAGTGTACGTGTTTGCGCGGTGGCTCCGGTTCACTCATTTTCACTTGGCAAAAACACAGATTTCAAAAAGCGGCACCATTCCTGACACCGCACATTTCTGCCCTGAGAGAGGATATGGTCTCAGTGGCAAACAATAAATGAAAGAGCGGAGAGGACAAGAGCAGCAGGGACCAGAACACACGGGTTTGACAATTAAAAAAAAACACACACACACACACACAGCTTTCACACTCGCGCTGGTTTGATACACGCATGCTGGAAAGCTTCATTCAAGATGCACGCTGTGCTCGGGAGGATGATATAAAGCTTAAACCGTTCGAGAAGAAAGAATGTCTAAAACTCCCGATGGAATGAATAGCCTTGCTATTTTGTTTTTATACGACAAACCTGTGCGAAGAAAAAACCCTATGACGTGTGAAGTTCGTGTGAGTGATGCAAAAAGCCGCGAAAGTTGCGGCAGGTCTCGTCTGGAGCTCATAAAAACACCTTGTTAAGTGCAAGATCCGCAGGAAAAGATGTCGGCCGATCAAAAAGGTCAGAGTTAAGGTCGGCGCTACGGCAGTCCGGCCCTCCCGGAGCTCGTTCCCATGGCAATGCGGCGGTGTTTGATGTGGAGAACAGAAGGGCCGGTTGCCATGGTGGTCGTTAGCGGCGGTTTCACGCTGTCCCTCATCGTTAGAGGAGGGAAACTCGCTGCAGATGGCCGTTATTCTGATGGCATTCGGAGAAAGAGATGAAGTTGAAATGAGGGCTGGCTGACTTTCTTTTACTCGGATGCTAGGGTGGATCTAGTACAGTTTGCTTTACAAGAAGGGTTGTTGAGGTTTCAGAAGAGTTTAGGCTTATGATTTTTGCCTGATCGATGAAAAAAAGAGACATGTTTTACAGTACTGCATTAAACGACATGAGTCACATCTAGAGACTAGACTTTTCACCTAGCAACCAATCGGAACACCCTAGCAACAGCGTAAAAAGCACCTAGAACATCTTAAAAAAAGCTTGGCAAATGTAGTGTTTACTTACCTGTGATTATAGAAATGTAGATATTAATGAACAACATAACCAAGTTTCCCTCAAAATGAAAATTAAATAATTTTTAAATACATATATATGTATTAATATTAATATTTACAGTTGTGCACCCTTTCAATAAACAAATCATACTTTACATTACTAAAAAAAAGTTCATGTTGGTAATCAATATGGTCGATTTATTCCCTTTTCCTAAATTTGGTTCAGTCTTTAACTAGTGCACTCCAAAGAGTGTTTGAGTCCCAAAAGACCATAAAACTCATATATGACCCAGTAAAAAGAAAAGGAAATACACAGAAATTCCCACAGCATGAAGTTCTACAGCCATTTTAGACAATTAGGGCGACGTGAAATGAGAAATAAACATCTTGAGGATTTCGCACACACTCTTTACCTTGGCAATGGCGGTCTGCTTATACATGTGTGTGATGAGACTCATCACCTCCACAAACTGATTCTCACTCTCAGAGCTCATCAGTTTCTCCCACTGCTCGAAACTAGCGCTCGCTTCCTGTGAGAAAGAGAGAGAAAAAGCGAATCCATAAAGGGCAGCACAATTAATGATATTGTAAACTGTCCTACTTTCCCTGTGTTTGGCAAAAAGCAGCAAGAAAAACAGAAAATAAAGAAAGATGAAGTGTGAACGAGAGAAAGTGAGGGGTAGAGGGAGCGAGAGGAAGGAGACACAATTCCCTGAAGTTGCAGAACGACTCCTTGGGTCATGTGACCTGCCCAATTATAGCGCTACAGTGACAGCAGCAGTGGAAGATGGAAACACACCGTACCGGCGCTATAAATCTCCTGCGCGCGCGCACACACACACACACACACACACTGAGTCTTGCTCTGCCCCTAAAACAAATGCAGATCTCTCTCCGTTTCCCTTCACACAAATGCTCCTGCACTAGCCGAGAGGTGCTGTCAGGGTTTGGACATCAGACTGACAGGAAGTCAAGCAGAGAATGAAGGAAATGGAGCGTGAGAAAGACACATAACCATTATTCAGCCCTGAGCTCCTTTATATGCTTTAAAATGTATAACATAACACTGATAATGAGGTGACAAATGTAAGGAAAGAGACAGATATAATAGATACTATAGACCGATGGATGGATGGACACACAGACAGATGGACAGATGGATATATAGATCCATAGATAGATAGATAGATCCATAGATGGATAGATAGATAGATAAACATATGATAGATAGATAGATAAACATACGATAGATATATAGATAGAAAGATAGATAAACATATGATAGATAGATAGATAGAT
>JAUMHI010000029.1:697776-707776 GCA_032359435.1 Enteromius unitaeniatus
GTAATATTGTGTATCTGGAATGAATTTTAGATCTTTAAGTCCATCTCATGAAAAATCAGAGCAGAAACAAAGGTGTTTCTTGCGTTTATATTTTTGTTGAGTGTAGATAGATAGATAGATATAGATAGATAAACAAATGATAGATAGATAGATAGATATAGATAGATAAACATATGATAGATAGATAGATGATAGATAGACATGATAGATAGACAGATAGATGAACATATGATAGATAGATAGACATATGATAGATAGATATATAGATTAACATATGATAGATAGATAGATAGATAGATAGATAAACATATGATAGATAGTTAGATAGATAGATAGATAGATAGATAGATAAACATATGATAGATTGACAGATAGATAGATAGATAGATTAACATATGATAGATAGATAGATAGATAGATAGATAGATATGCCATCAGTGGTTCATCCATAACGTTATAACATTAACAAAATTGTTGAATGAAGTTATATTAACGTTACATAACGGTACATTTGAACCACTGATGGCAGATGGAGTATTTTGATGATGTCTGAAGTAAACTGGGGGTCATCTAGCGAGTCATGGGGCAGGTGTTTGCTCTGCTCAACCGTTCCTTAAAACACAGGTCGTTAATTTTAAAAGTGATCTGGTGAGATTTGGGTTATAGTGAAAGAACATCTGTCCCCTGGACTGCCGTGTGTAAACTAGTTAGACAGAGAGTGTGTGTGTGTGTGTGTGTGTGTGCTGACAGCAGATGATTTATGAGGTCCTACAGCAGGTGAGCTGCTCTTTGTGTTTCTGAAATCTGACACACACACTCAAAACTTGCTGTACAAGCACTCCTGCCCACACACACTCATTACCCTGAGAGAGAGACAGCCGGAGAGAGATAGACAGACCAAATAATCGCAAACAAAACCAGAGCCTGCTGGATACATAGAGGAAAAAACACAGCTTTATCTGCAGGCAGACTGAAGCATTCTCACACACCACTGCCCTGTCCACAGAAAGTTCATGTGAAAATGAAAAAATGCGAGGAACGAGCACCTTTGACGTTCTTTCTTATTTTTTTTTTAAAGATGCAGCAATTATAAGGCGAGTCTCGCTAAACGCGACGGCTCGGAACAGAATGTGATGATTACTAACGTCCATTCCTCTCTGAATAACACGCTGGCAGCTCGCTCGCCTGGCAAAGGAGGGGGAAAAAAGATGTGGAAATAAAAGAGAGTGATCAGAGACAAGTGAGATGAAATGATAATTTGTGTTAATCGGATACTATTGCCTAGCAACAGGCACGGGGCGGTTGTACTGGGGTAAATCACTATATTTAACTGCTTTTGTTCTGTTAGTGCAGAACAAGTGATGGAAAAAAAGTGTAAAAAGGAGAAAGAGGGAGAGAGAGAGAGAGAGAAAAAAAATATTTGGAGAGGATGATATTAATGCCATTAATAACATAAAAACAGTTTTTCTATAATTGTGTTTTTTTTTTTGTTAGTTTGTTTAATAAAACAAAAAAAAAATCAATGGTTACATAAAATATTGTCCCTGCTTATGTATTCATTTAGTTATCAGTAAAAATTAATTTAATAAATTATTACAGATTTTTTTCTTTTATGCAAGCTTCTTCAAATTTTTTGATTGATGTATTAATTGAATTGCTAGTAAAATAAATGTATGCATACATGCAACATAATTTATACATTATTTAATAAAGTTATGTAATCATTATTTATTCTTAGCCTGTTTCATTCACGTTTTTTCCTTCTAGTTTCAGATGTAAGGTATTATTAATTTAATTAGTACTAAAATATTAGTATTCTTTTGAAAAAAAATAAAATAAAAAATCAGAATACAGAGGATGCAGAAATTCTTTCAAAGAATTCGTTCCCCAAATGTTTTTCTCCCTTCTAAATAAGATTAATATACAGAATACATAATAAAACATGAAATTATTATTATTTTTATATTTACTGCTTTTTTAAGTGTTTTTATTCTACTTGTATAAGTCTACTTGTATAAGTAAATATGTATAGATAAAATTCATGTGCACATAAATTTATATTTAAAAGTTTATACATAATGTGTTTAAAAAACACATTAAAAATATATTACAGTGTAAAAATATTGTAGAAATGATGTATAAAATATATAATTTTTGTTTTATTCAAATTTTTGTCTTTCTATATACTTTAAGATATTATTAATTTAATTCCAAGTAAAATTAATGTATAAATACATATACAAATCAATATATAAATATTTATTTATTATTCCATTATGTATAAAATGAATGTACACATTTTTGTAATCATTATTGTTTCTTTTTATTCTGTCTGATGATTTGAAGTGTTTTTCTTTCCATTTTTAGATTTAAGGTATTTTTTATAACTAGTAAAATGTATAAATAAAAAGTAAATTCATAACTTATAATGAAATGAGTTTATATATAATTATTACTGCTCAACTTAATGTATTAATTTACTATAATTAATAACTTAAACTGACTTCCAATAACATCATGGTGCTAAAAAAAAAAATCTATATATATTTAAAGCAAATCAATTAATCAATCAATAAAAGTAAAATAACTTTATCATGGTACAAAAAAACCACACACACAGTACTGACCATATTGTTTTATATTCTATAACTGTGAAGCTGCTTGTAAATGTTTACCTTGGCAGCATCTTTGGGAAGGTCGAAGGGGATTCGTTGGCGTATTTTGGGTGGCAGTTGAGTCAGCACCTGATTCTTGAGTCTGCGAATCATAATCTCGCTCAGACGCTGGTGTAACTCGTCTAAATGAGATGCTCCACGACAGTCCCACTGCCGCCTGGCCCCGAAAAACCTGCACGCAAAAACATTTCACTCATTCGTAACACAATTGTGCTATATATCCACCTAATTTTCCCCCAATCCTCAGGTATTATCATTGAAATGAGACCTTTTCTATCTTAAATGCGTGTGTGAGTGTGTGTCTGGGAGAGATTTAATTATGAATGCATTATATTTACTGCCGCATATACGCGTGATTGACAGGAATTTGTGTGTGTGCTTTCCAGTCTTCTCCTCGGTAGATTAATTTGTACTCGGAGACCCTTGTGTGAATCGCTGTCGTTTCATTTCTCCGCTGTAGATTTGATAAGAAGAAGAGAGGAACAAAACTCCTCTCAGATGTTCTGAACACCACTCATCTTCATGACACAAGTCATATCTGAGCTTCACATTAATGCCGCCGCTACACACACACATAAACAAATTAGCTCTGCACCAAACCCTAGTCAGCTGTCTACCTAGACAGCATTCTGAAGGATTACAGGCTTGCGTTACAGATGTAAAATGTATGTTTAACAGAGACAACAATCCCAGAATGCACTGCGATGATCTCAGTGGGGGGAAAAAATATGACGGGTGAATTCAATGACATGCTATAATAAAATCAATGAAAATGCTTTAAAATAATGAAAATGTTACCAATTCACAACATATTTGTTAGTAATATTGCTGAAGAGCAAAAACGCAAATTAAAACGCAACTAAAAATATAATAAAAATGTTAATGTTTTTATGAATTATATGTACAAAGATTCATTTAGAATGGTTTCGTGAGTGAATCGAAAAGACATTTGCTCTACTTGTAAGAATGGTTTTACGAACATTTTGCACAAATTCTCTCTGCTCATAAGAATGGTTTTGCGAACAATTTGCACGATTTCGTTCTACTTGTAAGAATTTGTTTGCAAACAAATTGCTGCGAAATTTGGTTTGCTGATTAGAAAGTGTTTTGCAATCAATGGGCACAGAAATTTGTTCTGCTCATAAAAATGCGAATAATTGGCACGACTTAGTTCTACTTGTAAGAATTTGTTTCCAAACAATTTGCTGAAAAATTCACTTTGTTGATAAGAATTTTTTTTGTAAGCAATGCGCAGAGAAATATGTTCCGCTCATGGGAATGGTTTTGCAAACAATTTGCATGATTTTGTTCTGCTTGTAAGAAAGTTTTGTGAATAATTTGGAGTTTTTTTTTTTTCTTAAGAGCAGTTTTGCAAACAATTTTCTGGAAAATTAGTTATGCTCGTAAGAGCGCCTTCATGAATATTATGCACAAATATAGCAGTTTTGCTTTGTTACGAATGGTTTTGCGAGAAATTCGCAGTCCTCGTGAGAATGGTTGGAGAAACATTTTACACTTTTCATTCTCGTAAGAATTTTTTTACAAATATTTTTCACAAATATATCTGTTCGTAAGAATGTTTTTCTGAGAGATTTGCAGAGAAATTCAATCTGCTCTTAAAATGAGTTTGCGAACTTTTACTTTTTAATGTACTTGCCAATTTTTTTAATACACAAATTCACTAAGAATAATTTTGCGAAGGATTTACACAGAAACATGATGTGGTTTTAAAAACATTATTCACAAGTTTATATTACTCTCAAGAACAGTTCTGCAAACATTTTTCACAAATTTATTCTGCTTGTTAGCATTGTTTTACAAACAACATGAGTGTTTTTGGTCAAACCTCTCCCCAACTAAATTCTGTAAAATGACAACCAAAGTTTTTGCCAATAAAAGTTGCTTGAGGAATAAATAATAACAATAAAATGGTAAGTTATTGCAAACCAATTAGTTTTAGTTTTTAATTAATGAAGCAATTTTAGTGTTAAACGTTTGCAATTTATGTTTTTTACTTGTCATTTGAATACTGTATTGTACATTATAAAAGAAGTGCTTTTACTTGTAGTGTGCATTGCAGTATTTTTTGGCGTAGTCGCTCCAGGTTCCAAACCTCCGTGGATACAAAGCATCGATTTGCATGAAGAGCTGAAGGAGAGATCAAAACATCAATCAATGTGACACCCTAAATGTCATATACAGAACTAACTTCACACTAGTAACGTCCAGTGGGAACAAGTAACTCTAAAAGAGGGACATTTTTATAGTTCTGACCTAGGGCCTTCACAATCACCAGTTTATTGAAAATCGGTCAGCAGATTTCTGTTTATAGCTGGTGCAAACAAATACTCTGCTGATTAAAGCTGATTAAATCGGGTATTAAGTTCATAAAATGCAAATGTGTTTCATCTAAGAGCAAGTCTCATAGTGCACATTACGCTCAGTTAGTATAAACTAAACAGCGATTATGTTGATGAATTAAGGAAACACTTGTCTTTCATAAGAAGTCCAGCTAGACGTTTCAAAGGAACTAGAGGGGCGATGGAGGTTGAGACTCCCATAATATAAACACACAAGAGTCATCTTGAGAGGTCTTGGTGTACGCAATGACGTACATTTTGGCAATGATTTTAAAGAAAACACATTGTACCAAGAAAGTGCACAAAACATAGCATCCTTTAAAAATGAAGCCTTTAGACATTTCCTGAATAATGTATTGGTCAATTAACTGTCCATCAGCAATAAAAACTAGTGGGAGTAAACACAGTATTTAATATAATGAGAATAAAACAGGCTGTGAGGAGTAGAACTGCAGTCTGTTAAATGGGCTTCATTCATAAAACACGAGCAGAATGAATCTAACATTCGGAAAACCATTCATATTGAAGTAAATGTAACACTACATTTACTCAGAAATTTGGTCTGTTCGTTTTTTAACAGCTTTATTCTGCTCATATGAATGGTTTTCCAAATTATTTGCACATGGCATTCATTCTGTTCATAATGGTTTTGAGAGTGATTTGCACAAACAATTTGCTTGTGATTGCTTTGGTAATGATTTATATATGAAGTTGTAATGGTTTGTGAATAATTTGCACAAAACATCAGTTTTTAGGAAATTTTGTTTTAGAAACATCTATCAAGAATGGTTTTGTGAATTATTTGCATATGGAATTACTACTGTTTGTAATGGTTTTGTGTAGCCTGGCTTCCGCGACTATTAAGCTCATAGGAGCTTAGTCTGGCAAAGCTACATTTACTACCTGCCTTCTGGGAGGCGGGCTTAACCTGCGTCCATCAGATGCCTCTGTATACTACTGGACGAATCTACAACCAATCAGACCACTCATTCCGATGACGTATGCGTAGCGACGGAACCTAAAGCCACCGTAATCAATTAAAGCAGTAGGAAAATGTCTTTATTTACTTTAATTACTTCTGCTCCGTTTTCAAAGAAAAGCTTGCAACAGCAGAGTTGAACGATTGTTTACACTCCATGTTTGAAAGCCGGTATGGTTTCGGGTCGCAGAACTGCTGCATCATCGCGTTACACCCGCCTCAGTCGTGCCGGGGGGGTGGGGGTAGCTCGTTTCTCATTGGTTACCACTTTTTTGGGAACGGAAATGCTCTAAAACGGCAGCTTTGCCAGACTAACTTTGCTCGAGAAGTGAATGTAGCGTCAAAGAAAGAATGGGCGGGCTCAGGATAGGTTTTGTGAAGAATTGACATTAAAATTCATTCTGCTCATACACTAAATGGTTTTGTTTTTCTAAGAAATAGACTATAAAATTTGTTCTGCTTGTAGGAATGGTTTCATAAACAATTTGCATGTTCTCTCTGCTTGTAAAAGTGATTTTGTAAATAATTTTATTTTAATGACATTCTTAATGGTTGCGTGAATATGTGCAGAAATGTTAGTTCTGTTCTTAAGAATGACTTTGCAGACAATTTTGTGTTTTATGCATGATTTGCAGAGAAAAATCGTTTTGCTTGTCATAATCGTTTTATGAATATGTTGCACAAATTCGTCCTGCTTGTGTGAATGCTTTGCAACAAGATTCGCTCTACTTTTAAGAATGGCTTTCTGAACAATTTGCACAATTTAGCTCCGCTCATAAGAACAGTTTGAAGACGACTTACACAGAAATCCTGCTTTTTTGCAAGAACAGATTTACTAACAATTTACAGAAAAGATTAACTAAAAATAAGGAAATAAAACATTTTCAGTGGACGTTTGACACTTGTGTACACAACACATAATTAAACAGTCATTTTCATATACCTCAAACTAAATATGGCGCTTACCATGACCAAAGTCTACCAGAATTCACTAGCCATGCTTTTTCAAAGTTTCAATATATAAACAATTCACACTTGCGCATGCGCATACTGTCGTGCTATCAGTTTAACTGCTTCTATTTAAGGGACTATTCACCAGGTTTTGTCATTATTTACTAATCCTCAAGTTGTTCTAAATCTTTCTTCTGCTTAACACAAAGGAATATATTTTGAAGAGTAGTGGTAACCAAACAGCTCATGGTCTCCATTGATTTCCATAGACTTCATACAATATAATGGCGCTTTTCCACTGCATAGTGCGGTTCGGTTCAGTACAGCTCACTTTTGGGGGGTTTTCCACTGGGAACAGTATCTGGTACCTGGTCCTTTTTTTAGTACCACCTCAGCAGAGGTTCCAAGCGAGCCGTACCGTTACCAATACATGACGTGTAAACTCTGCTGGTCACGTGAATAATCCCGCCCACTCTAAAGCACTAAACTGCAGTGGAAGCGCAAACCGAGCCGAACTGAGCCGGGCCGTGCAGCAACAAGCCGTGCCGAACCGAGTCATACCACGCAGTGGAAAAGCACCATAAGTCATTGGGGACTATTAACCATTTCGTTAACCACATTCTTCAAAATGTCTTGGGTTCAACAGAAGACAGACATTTCTACATGTTTGTAAACACTTGAGTAAAAGATATTATACTGTATCTTTTATTATATATAAGAATGCTCTTGTTTTATTAATTCACTCTGACTAAAATATACTAGAATACAGCAGCCTGATACTTGCATTTCTAAAACTAGCATAGATGACATGAAAGCAGAGACCCAGACAATGTAAAATAAATAAATAAATAAGAGGACAGGGCAAAAAAGGAGAGAGAGAGGAACAGAGCGAGACATAGTGAGGACGAGGATGTTTGTGGAAACCACAAATATTACTGGCACACCTCTGGACAGAGCAATAACAGCGGAGATGAGCGGTGTGCTTTTGAGACCTGTGAAAATAGAGAGCTCTCTCTCTCTTCCCTCTCATTCAGAGCCGTGGCTCTAAAATCACTTAAAATCCCCTCATTTTTACTCACATCACCCTTGCCATTGATAGTCTGGCTCAACAGAGGTCACTGGGTTAAGTAAACACCCACGCCAGCGTAATATCGAGGTAAACAGAACAAGGTGGACAAAACCACATGAAATGAGCTAAAATTTCAGACACTGGATCATATAAAAGGATAAATGTTGAAAATGATCTCGTTTGATTGATTAATTTAATTTCGCTGCTAGCGAGTCATTAGACCAGCAAGATAGTAACTGCGTGACAAATTTCAAGCTGTCACTTTACAAAAGAAATGAGAATGACTGTAAATGTTTATTCCTTACGTAAACTAATGCGCCGCGCAGGAACAAGAACTTCATGTAGTAATCTGATCATTTTATAGTGAGTACAATAGTAAAATAAATGATTTTAATAACCTAGTGATAATATACGGGTGGGGGAACTTATCAAAACTTTTAGTTTATGACATTATCGTACTTGCAATTTTGGGTGACATGAGCGATGACTGGAGGATGGGAAATATGTCAGCTAATGACAAGATCTCCTCCTGGTTTAGCTCAAACAAAACCATTCTGCATATTACCAAATGGCTTAATAAATCAAAGCAAATGACAAACAGATTTGGAAGAAACCGTACCTCCTCTGGTCTGCCCAGCGCCGGGGTGCCAGTTAGAAGGATGGCACGCTTGGCGTTCTGAATGATTGGCACCAATATTTTACTACGAGCTGCGTTGCGAGATTTCAGGTAGTGGGATTCATCCACCAGGATGACGCCGAATCGTTGCTTGTTTAGGGCCTCCAGCAGGGGGCGTGCATCCGTCGTGAGCAGCCCGTATCCCAGTATAGTCACTTTGCTAGTGCCAATGCTCCTACAAAACAACAAAGTCAAATGTGCAACAACATTTTCAATAAAAGTTGCAGGGACTTGTTTTTGTTTGCGTCAGTGCTAAAGTTAACGCTAAAAAACTCCCAACGAAATGTCCACTGTCCACCACAAAAACAAGTGACAGATGTGGAAAAATACAATATTGAAGTAATACGTAGATCACCCAAAAATTTAAATTGTCATAATTTACCTGCCAAACAGTTGCTGGCAGCCACTGATTTCCATAACATTGTTTTTCTCTGTTCGTCCTTGGAACTCAATTTACATTCTAACGATGTCTTTCATACTTTCCGTATTTATTTGGCAGTCAATGGGACAGTCAAACACCTCCCGAAATGTATCCAATCCAACATTTCATCCAAAATGTATTCATTTTCATTCAGAAGACAAACAACTTTTGAAAGGTTTGAAATTACATGGGGGTAAGTTTCATTTTTCATTTTGCGGTGGAGTATCCCTTTAAGGATGAGTAAATGATGATAAATTAAATTTTAAGATGTATATCTCTTTAATAAATAATATTACAAGTTTGAACTGATTAAATCAAGTCCCATCCAGAATATTCTTTTCAAATTATTACTAATTATCATAAAAATGTTTTAATTCAAAACAAATGTAATTTTGAGTCACTACTTACAAACGAACAAACCTGTCAAAACAGACACTGAGTACACTTTTTTTTATTAACATAATTTATAATAGGTTTTTTTTTGGTGTTTTCAGATGAGCCACAAGATCTTATAAGCATTTACAAATTTTATCCATCTATATACAAACACAACATAACAAAGACAAGCTAAGCTCACATTTGCAGCGAATTTCACACAACATTTCATTTTAACATTTGTGAAAATCTACCTTTCTTTTAAAAAATTGAAAATGCCACCAAAATAAAGTGTAAAGGCTTTGATGTCAACAACAAATGTTAAAAAAATAACTATAAACTATAACATAGTTGCGCATTTAACGTCACATTTTGTGTAAAAGCTAGATATTTTTTAATCACGATGTACAAACTCAGCCCAGTTTCAGGGCAATTCATACATATTTTACAAGATGGCAAATTCGTACAAATTTATACGACCTTAATTCATATGA